>NC_069419.1:5655211-5815211 GCF_026875155.1 Cherax quadricarinatus | reverse complement strand
GTGTACCACTGACCCAGGAGGCAGTGTACCACTGACCCATGAGACAGTGTACCACTGACCCAGGAGGCAGTGTACCACTGATCCATGAGGCAGTGTACCACTGACCCAGGAGGCAGTGTACCACTGACCCATGAGACAGTGTACCACTGACCCAGGAGGCAGTGTACCACTGATCCATGAGGCAGTGTACCACTGACCCAGGAGGCAGTGTACCACTGATCCATAAGGCAGTGTACCACTGATCCATGAGGCAGTGTACCACTGATCCATGAGGCAGTGTACCACTGACCCATGAGGCAGTGTACCACTGACCCAGGAGGCAGTGTACCACTGATCCATGAGGAAGTGTACCACTGACCCATGAGGCAGTGTACCACTGACCCAGGAGGCAGTGTACCACTGATTAATGAGGCAGTGTACCACTGACCCATGAGGCAGTGTACCACTGACCCATGAGGCAGTGTACCACTGATCCATGAGGCAGTGTACCACTGTCCCATGGGTCAGTGTACCACTAATCCATGAGGCAGTGTACCACTGATCCATGAGGCAGTGTACCACTGATCCATGAGGCAGTGTACCACTGACCCATGAGGCAGTGTACCACTGATCCATGAGGCAGTGTACCACTGACCCAAGAGGCAGTGTACCCCTGACCCAGGAGGCAGTGTACCATTGACCCATGAGGCAGTGTACCACTGATCCATGAGGCAGTGTACCACTGACCCATGAGGCAGTGTACCACTGACCCATGAGGCAGTGTACCACTGACCCAGGAGGCAGTGTACCACTGATCCATGAGACAGTGTACCTCTGACCCATGAGACAGTGTACCACTGACCCATGAGGCAGTGTACCACTGATCCATGAGGCAGTGTACCACTGATCCATGAGGCAGTGTACCACTGATCGATGAGGCAGTGTACCACTGACCCATGAGGCAGTGTACCACTGATCCATGAGGCAGTGTACCTCTCACCCAGGAGGCAGTGTACCACTGATCCATGAGGCAGTGTACCACTGATCCATGAGGCAGTGTACCACTGATCCATGAGACAGTGTACCTCTGACCCATAAGGCAGTGTACCCCTGACCCACGAGGCGGTGTACCACAGACCCATGAGGCAGTGTACCACTGACCCATGAAGCAGTGTACCACTGATCCATGAGGCAGTGTACCACTGATCCATGAGGCAGTGTACCACTGATCAATGAGGCAGTGTACCACTGATCCATGAGGCAGTGTACCATTGACTTATGAGGCAGTGTACCACTGACCCATGAGGCAGTGTACTACTGACCCATGAGGCAGTGTACCACTGACCCAAGAGGCAGTGTGCCAGTGATCCATGAGGCAGTGTACCACTGATCCATGAGGCAGTGTACCACTGACCAATGAAGCAGTGTACCACTGATCCATGAGACAGTGTACCACTGACCCTTGAGGCAGTGTACCACTGACCAATGAAGCAGTGTTCCACTGATCCATGAGACAGTGTACCACTGACCCTTGAGGCAGTGTACCACTGACCAATGAAGCAGTGTACCACTGATCCATGAGACAGTGTACCACTGACCCTTGAGGCAGTGTACCACTGACCCATGAGGCAGTGTGCCACTGATCCATGAGGCAGTGTACCACTGACCCATGAGGCTGTGTACCATTGACCCATGAGGCAGTGTACTACTGATCCATTAGGCAGTGTACCACTGACCCATGAGGCAGTGTATCACTGACCCATGAGACAGTGTACCACTGACCCATGAGACAGTGTACCACTGACCCATGAGGCAGTGTACCACTGACCCATGAGGCAGTGTACCACTGACTCATGAGGTAGTGTACCACTGACCCACCCATGAGGCAGTGTACCACTGACCCATGAGGCAGTGTACCATTGACCCATGAGACAGTGTACCACTGACCCATGAGACAGTGTACCACTGACCCACCCATGAGGCAGTGTACCACTGCTCCATGAGGAAGTGTACCACTGACCCATGAGGCAGTGTACCACTGACCCATGTGGCAGTGTACCACTGACCCATGAAGCAGTGTACCACTGATCCATGAGACAGTGTACCACTGATCTATGAGGCAGTGTACCACTGACCCGTGAGGCAGTGTACCACTGATCCATGAGGCAGTGTACCACTGAGCCATGAGTCAGTGCACCATTGACCCAGGTGGCAGTGTGCCACTGACCCATGAGGAAGTGTACCACTGACCCATGAGGCAGTGTACCACTGACCCATGAGGAAGTGTACCACTGACCCATGAGACAGTGTACCTCTGACCCATGAGACAGTGTACCACTGACCCATGATGCAGTGTACCACTGACCCACGAGGTAGTGTACCACTGACTCACCCTTGAGGCAGTGTACCACTGACCCATGAGGCAGTGTACCACTGACCCATGAGACAGTGTACCACTGACCCACCCATGAGGCAGTGTACCACTGACCCATGAGGCAGTGTACCACTGACCCATGAGACAGTGTACCACTGACCCATGAGGCAGCGTACCACTGACCCATGAGGCAGTGTACCACTGACCCATGAGGCAGTGTACCACTGCTCCATGAGGCAGTGTACCTCTGACCCATGAGACAGTGCACCAATGACCCATGAGGCAGTGTACCACTGACCCATGAGACAGTGTACCACTGACCCATAAGGCAGTGTACCACTGACTCATGAGGCAGTGTACCACTGACCCACCCATGAGGCAGTGTACCACTGACCCATGAGGCATTGTAGCACTGACCCATGAGGCAGTGTACCACTGACCCATGAGACAGTGTACCACTGACCCATGAGGCAGTGTACCACTGACCAATGAGGCAGTGTACCACTGACCCAGGAGACAGTGTACCACTGACCCATGAGGCAGTGTACCACTGACCCACCCATGAGGCAGTGTACCACTGATCCATGAGGAAGTGTACCACTGACCCATGAGGCAGTGTACCACTGACCCATGTGGCAGTGTACCACTGACCCATGAAGCAGTGTACCACTGATCCATGAGACAGTGTACCACTGACCCATGAGACAGTGTACCACTGACCTATGAGGCAGTGTACCACTGACCCATGAGGCAGAGTACCACTGACCCATGAGGCAATGTACCACTGACCCATGAAGCAGTGTACCACTGACCCATGAGGCAGTGTACCACTGACCCATGAGGCAGTGTACCACTGACCCATGAGACAGTGTACCACTGACCTATGAGGCAGTGTACCACTGACCCATGAAGCAGTGTACCACTGACCCATAAGGCAGTGTACCACTGATCCATGAGGCAGTGTAAAACTGACCCATGAGACAGTGTACCACTGACCCAGGAGGCAGTGTACCACTGATCCATGAGGCAGTGTACCACTGACCCAAGGAGGCAGTGTACCACTGACCCATGAGACAGTGTACCACTGACCCAGGAGGCAGTGTACCACTGATCCATGAGGCAGTGTACCACTGACCCAGGAGGCAGTGTACCACTGACCATGAGACAGTGTACCACTGACCCAGGAGGCAGTGTACCACTGATCCATGAGGCAGTGTACCACTGACCCAGGAGGCAGTGTACCCTGACCCATGAGACAGTGTACCACTGACCCAGGAGGCAGTGTTACCACTGATCCATGAGGCAGTGTACCACTGACCCAGGAGGCAGTGTACCACTGATCCATAAGGCAGTGTACCACTGATCCATGAGGCAGTGTACCACTGATCCATGAGGCAGTGTACCACTGACCCATGAGGCAGTGTACCACTGACCCAGGAGGCAGTGTAACCACTGATCCATGAGGAAGTGTACCACTGACCCATGAGGCAGTGTACCACTGACCCAGGAGGCAGTGTACCACTGATTAATGAGGCAGTGTACCCCTGACCCATGAGCAGTGTACCACTGACCCATGAGGCAGTGTACCACTGATCCATGAGGCAGTGTACCACTGTCCCATGGGTCAGTGTACCACTAATCCATGGGCAGTGTACCACTGATCCATGAGGCAGTGTACCACTGATCCATGAGGCAGTGTACCACTGGACCCATGAGGCAGTGTACCACTGATCCATGAGGCAGTGTACCACTGACCCAAGAGGCAGTGTACCTCCCTGACCAGGAGGCAGTGTACCATTGACCCATGAGGCAGTGTACCACTGATCATGAGGCAGTGTACACTGACCCATGAGGCAGTGTACCACTGACCCATGAGGCAGTGTACCACTGACCCAGGAGGCAGTGTACCACTGATCCATGAGACAGTGTACCTCTGACCCATGAGACAGTGTACCACTGACCCATGAGGCAGTGTACCACTGATCCATGAGGCAGTGTACCACTGATCCATGAGGCAGTGTACCACTGATCGATGAGGCAGTGTAGCACTGACCCATGAGGCAGTGTACCACTGATCCATGAGGCAGTGTACCTCTCACCCAGGAGGCAGTGTACCACTGACCCATAAGGCAGTGTACCACTGACTCATGAGGCAGTGTACCACTGACCCACCCATGAGGCAGTGTACCACTGACCCATGAGGCATTGTAGCACTGACATGAGGCAGTGTACCACTGACCCATGAGACGTGTACCATGACCCATGAGGCAGTGTACCACTGCCAATGAGGCATGTACCACTGACCCAGGAACAGTGTACATGACCATGAGGCAGTGTACCACTGACCCACCCATGAGGCAGTGTACCACTGATCCAGAGAAGTGTACCACTGACCCATGAGGCAGTGTACCATGACCCATGTGGCAGTGTACCACTGACCCATGAAGCAGTGTACCACTGATCCATGAGACAGTGTACCACTGATCCATGAGGCAGTGTACCCTGACCCGTGAGGCAGTGTACCACTAATCATGAGGCAGTGTACCACTGAGCCATGAGGCAGTGTACACTGACCCATGAGACAGTGTACCACTGACCATGAGACAGTGTACCTCTGACCCATAAGGCAGTGTACCATGACCATGAGGCAGTGTACCACTGACCATGAGACAGTGTACCACTGACCCATAAGGCAGTGTACCACTGACTCATGAGGCAGTGTACCATGACTCATGAGGCAGTGTACCACTGACCACCCATGAGGCAGTGTCACTGACCCATGAGGCATTGTAGCACTGACCCATGAGGCAGTGTACCACTGACCCATGAGGCAGTGTACCACTGACCCAGAGGCAGTGTACCACTGACCCATGAGGCAGTGTACCATGACCCATGAGCAGTGTACCACTGACCCATGAGGCAGTGTACCCTGACCCGTGAGGCAGTGTACCACTAATCCATGAGAAGTGTACCACTGAGCCATGAGGCAGTGTACCACGACCATGAGGCAGTGTACCACTGACCCATGAGACAGTGTACCATGACCCATAAGGCAGTGTACACTGACTCATGAGACAGTGTACCACTGACCCACCCATGAGCAGTGTACACTGATCCTTGAGACAATGTACCACGACCCATGAGACAGTGTACCACTGACCATGAGCAGTGTACCACTGACCATGAGACAGTGTACCACTGACCCAATCATGAGCAGTGTACCACTGACCCATGAGGCAGTGTACCACTGCCCATGAGGCAGTGTACATGACCCGTGAGACAGTGCACCACTGATCCATGAGGCAGTGTACCACTGACCATGAGACAGTGTACCACTGACCCATAAGGCAGTGTACCATGACCCATAAGGCAGGTACCACTGACTCATGAGCAGTGTACCACTGACCCACCCATGAGACAGTGTACCACTGACCTATGAGGCAGTGTACCACTGACCCATGAGCAGTGTACCACTGACCACCCATGAGGCAGTGTACCACTGACCATGAGGCAGTGTACACTGACCCACCATGAGGCAGTGTACCACTGTCCATGAGACAGTGTACCACTGACCCACCATGAGGCAGTGTACCACTGACCATGAGACAGTGTACCACTGACCCATGAGGCAGTGTACCACTGACCCATGAGGCAGTGTACACTGACCACCATGAGGCAGTGTACCACTGATCCATGTGGCAGTGTACCACTGACCCATGAGGCAGTGTACCACTGACCCATGAGGCATTGTACCACTGACCCATGAGGCAGTGTACCACTGACCCATGAGGCAGTGTCCATGATCCATGAAGCAGTGTACCCTGACCATGAGCACTGTACCTGATCCATGAGCAGTGCACCACTGACCCATGAGGCAGTGTACCACTGAGCCATGAGGCAGTGTACCATTGACCCATGAGGCGGTGTACCACTGACCCATGTGACAGTGTACCACTGACCCATGAGGCAGTGTACCACTGACCCATGAGGCAGTGTACCACTGACTCATGAGGTAGTGTCCACTGACCACCCATGAGGCAGTGTACCACTGACCATGAGGCAGTGTACCATTGACCCATGAGACAGTGTACCACTGACCATGAGACAGTGTACCACTGACCCACCCATGAGGCGTGTACCACTGCTCCATGAGGAAGTGTACCATGACCCATGAGGCAGTGTACCACTGACCCATGTGGCAGTGTACCACTGACCATGAAGCAGTGTACCACTGACCATGAGACAGTGTACCACTGATCTATGAGGCAGTGTACCACTGACCCGTGAGGCAGTGTACCACTGATCCATGAGGCAGTGTACCACTGAGCCATGAGTCAGTGCACCATTGACCCAGGTGGCAGTGTGCCACTGACCATGAGGAAGTGTACCACTGACCCATGAGGCAGTGTACCACTGACCCATGAGGAAGTGTACCATGACCCATGAGACAGTGTACTCTGACCATGAGACAGTGTACCACTGACCCATGATGCAGTGTACCACTGACCCACGAGGTAGTGTACCACTGACTCACCCTTGAGGCAGTGTACCACTGACCCATGAGGCAGTGTACACTGACCATGAGACAGTGTACCACTGACCCACCCATGAGGCAGTGTACCACTGACCCATGAGGCAGTGTACCACTGACCCATGAGACAGTGTACCACTGACCCATGAGGCAGCGTACCACTGACCCATGAGGCAGTGTACCACTGACCCATGAGGCAGTGTACCACTGCTCCATGAGGCAGTGTACCTCTGACCCATGAGACAGTGCACCAATGACCCATGAGGCAGTGTACCACTGACCCATGAGACAGTGTACCACTGACCCATAAGGCAGTGTACCACTGACTCATGAGGCAGTGTACCACTGACCCACCCATGAGGCAGTGTACCACTGACCCATGAGGCATTGTAGCACTGACCCATGAGGCAGTGTACCACTGACCCATGAGACAGTGTACCACTGACCCATGAGGCAGTGTACCACTGACCAATGAGGCAGTGTACCACTGACCCAGGAGACAGTGTACCACTGACCCATGAGGCAGTGTACCACTGACCCATGAGGCAGTGTACCCTGACCCACCTGAGGCATGTCCACTGATCCATGAGGAAGTGTACCACTGACCCATGAGGCAGTGTACCACTGACCCATGTGGCAGTGTACCACTGACCCATGAAGCAGTGTACCACTGATCCATGAGACAGTGTACCACTGATCCATGAGGCAGTGTACCACTGACCCGTGAGGCAGTGTACCACTAATCCATGAGGCAGTGTACCACTGAGCCATGAGGCAGTGTACCACTGACCCATGAGACAGTGTACCACTGACCCATGAGACAGTGTACCTCTGACCCATAGGCAGTGTACCACTGACCCATGAGGCAGTGTACCACTGACCCATGAGACAGTGTACCACTGACCCATAAGGCAGTGTACCACTGACTCATGAGGCAGTGTACCACTGACTCATGAGGCAGTGTACCACTGACCCACCCATGAGGCAGTGTACCACTGACCCATGAGGCATTGTAGCACTGACCCATGAGGCAGTGTACCACTGACCCATGAGGCAGTGTACCACTGACCCATGAGGCAGTGTACCACTGACCCATGAGGCAGTGTACCACTGACCCATGAGGCAGTGTACCACTGACCCATGAGGCAGTGTACCACTGACCCGTGAGGCAGTGTACCACTAATCCATGAGACAGTGTACCACTGAGCCATGAGGCAGTGTACCACTGACCCATGAGGCAGTGTACCACTGACCCATGAGACAGTGTACCACTGACCCATAAGGCAGTGTACCACTGACTCATGAGGCAGTGTACCACTGACCCACCCATGAGGCAGTGTACCACTGATCCTTGAGACAATGTACCACTGACCCATGAGACAGTGTACCACTGACCCATGAGGCAGTGTACCACTGACCCATGAGACAGTGTACCACTGACCCAATCATGAGGCAGTGTACCACTGACCCATGAGGCAGTGTACCACTGACCCATGAGGCAGTGTACCACTGACCCGTGAGACAGTGCACCACTGATCCATGAGGCAGTGTACCACTGACCCATGAGACAGTGTACCACTGACCCATAAGGCAGTGTACCACTGACCCACCCATGAGGCAGTGTACCACTGATCCTTGAGACAATGTACCACTGACCCATGAGACAGTGTACCACTGACCTATGAGGCAGTGTACCACTGACCCATGAGGCAGTGTACCACTGACCCATGAGACAGTGTACCACTGACTCATGAGGCAGTGTACCACTGACCCACCCATGAGGCAGTGTACCACTGATCCTTGAGACAATGTACCACTGACCCATGAGACAGTGTACCACTGACCTATGAGGCAGTGTACCACTGACCCATGAGACAGTGTACCACTGACCCACCCATGAGGCAGTGTACCACTGATCCATGAGGCAGTGTACCACTGACCCACCCATGAGGCAGTGTACCACTGTCCCATGAGACAGTGTACCACTGACCCACCCATGAGGCAGTGTACCACTGACCCATGAGACAGTGTACCACTGACCCATGAGGCAGTGTACCACTGACCCATGAGGCAGTGTACCACTGACCCACCCATGAGGCAGTGTACCACTGATCCATGTGGCAGTGTACCACTGACCCATGAGGCAGTGTACCACTGACCCATGAGGCATTGTACCACTGACCCATGAGGCAGTGTACCACTGACCCATGAGGCAGTGTACCACTGATCCATGAAGCAGTGTACCACTGATCCATGAGACACTGTACCACTGATCCATGAAGCAGTGCACCACTGACCCATGAGGCAGTGTACCACTGAGCCATGAGGCAGTGTACCATTGACCCATGAGGCGGTGTACCACTGACCCATGTGACAGTGTACCACTGACCCATGAGGCAGTGTACCACTGACCCATGAGGAAGTGTACCACTGACCCATGAGGCAGTGTACCACTGACCCATGAGGCAGTGTACCACTGACCCATGAGACAGTGTACCTCTGACCCATGAGACAGTGTACCACTGACCCATGAGGCAGTGTACCACTGACCTACGAGGCAGTGTACCACTGACCCACCCATGAGGCAGTGTACCACTGACCCATGAGGCAGTGTACCACTGACCCATGAGACAGTGTACCACTGACCCACCCATGAGGCAGTGTACCACTGACCCATGAGGCAGTGTACCACTCACCCATGAGACAGTGTACCACTGACCCATGAGGCAGTGTACCACTGACCCATGAGACAGTGTACCACTGACCCATGAGGCAGTGTACCACTGACCCATGAGACAGTGTACCACTGACCCATGAGACAGTGTACCACTGACCCTTGAGGCAGTGTACCACTGACCCATGAGGCAGTGTACCACTGACCATGAGCAGTGTTACACTGACCATGAGGCAGTGTACCAATGACCCATGAGACAGTGTGCACTGACCCATGGAACAGTGTACCACTGACCCATGAGACAGTGTGCCACTGACCCATGAGGCAGTGTACCACTGACCCATTAGGCAGTGTACCACTGACCCATGAGGCAGTGTACCACTGACCCATGAGACAGTGTACCACTGACCCATGAGGCAGTGTACCACTGACCCTGGAGACAGTGTACCACTGACCCATGAGGCAGTGTACCACTGACCCAGGAGACAGTGTACCACTCACCCCTGAGGCAGTGTATCACTGACCCATGAGACAGTGTACCACTGACCTATGAGACAGTGTACCACTGACCTATTAGGCAGTGTACCACTGACCCATGAGACAGTGTACCACTGACCCATGAGACAGTGTACCACTGACCCATGAGACAGTGTACCACTGACCCATGAGCAGTGTACCACTGACCCATGAGACAGTGTACCACTGACCCATGAGACAGTGTACCACTGACCCATGAGACAGCGTACTACATACGAGATGAGTGTTTTCCAGTCATTTATGGGGTTAGTGTAAGTCTTCATATATATGTATAAAAAAGATTTTAATGTGAACTTGTACCAAATTGTCATGCAGGAATAGTGTTCCAGCGTGTACAACAGTGTTCATGCATGTATATATTGTTCCAGAAGTTATACCAAACTGACCACCATTAGGTAGTGTACCATCTGACACATAGGATTTAGCATGACATGAGAGTGTAATATCCCAATATATCATATACACTATATCCATGACATATACACTATATATGATAGTATATATCATGATCATGTAAATTACATAATAATTATGATAATTAACACTATACATAGATTACACTATCATAGAATATACCATACATACCATAGACATGATACAGTGAGCCATGCGACAGTTATTGCATTGCAAGGCACATGTTAGTATTGCAAGTGCCAATGCTGACTACAATGAGCACATTGTAGTATTGCAAGATAACTTCTAGTATTACAAATGAACCTGTATATTGTAGGTATGTTACTAGAATTACAAGGCACTGCTAGTATAGAGCCCTTAGTGCTGTACATCTGACATTAAGCGTCACAGTAGTAACTATCCATGCAAATTTTTTGTCCTCTACCTTAGTATTTATCCAAAGCATGTCAGTTTTCGTTAATATCGTTTAATTCAGCCATGAAAATCATAGAGGTTAGCTTAACTATTTTGTCATACATGCTTAATATAATTAAGGTGCAGTGCATAACGACATAAGTTACGCTACATATCATAACAATATACGCTAGTCAGATACACACTACCATAGTGCATACATATACTACCATTACATATACCATACATAGAATTACATACATGATGATTACATACATAGATATACCACTATAATATAATACACTATATCATTATAATGTACATATCATAGTATTAACATACATAGATGTACATACTATAATATTACATACATTTATATATTATTATACTATGATATATTACATACCACTATATATTACATACTATTACAATTGCATGACACCACTGTGAATTAATAAAAACTTATAATTTTATGTAAAAGTGTATTTAAAAATCTTGACACAGTTAAAAACTTTTGATAAAAAAAACCCTCGCCCCAAAAAAACAAGAATGGCGTGTGTCTATAAGATTCTTTTCAGATGGTGATAAAGTTTATTACGATCAAACTGGTAAATCTTGAATTAGGTTAAACAATATACGCATTAGAACTGGACATATTCTAATTCTGTATTCATGAGAGAGTTTATCCACCTTTACCAAGCTGAGAAGTTACAGTGTACATGATCCATAAGGCAGTGTACCATCGAACATATCCATAACAGTGTACCACTGATCCTTGAAAACAATGGACCACTGAAACCATAGAACAAGTGTACCACTGACCTTGAGGCAGTGTACCACTGACCATGAGACAGTGTACACTGACCCATGAGGGCATGTACCACTGACTCATGAGGGAGTGTACCACTGACCCACCCATGAGGCAGTGTACCATGATCCTTTAGACAATGTACCCACTGACCCATGAGAGTGTACCATGACCTATGAGGCAGTGTACCACTGACCCATGAGACAGTGTACCACTGACCACCCATGAGGCAGTTACCCCGACCCATGAGGGAGGTACCACTGACCCCCATGAGGCAGTGTACCACTGTCCCATGAGGCAGTGTACCCCCTGGACCCAGAGGCAGTTGTACCACTACCCTGAGACAGTTGTACCACTGACCCCTGAGGGAGTGTACCACTGACCCATGAGGCAGTGTTTCCACGACCCATGAGGCAGTGTACCATGATCCATTGGCAGGTACCACTGACCATGAGCTGTTACCACTGACCATGAGGGATTTTACCACTGACCCATGAGGCAGTGTACCCCTGACCATGAGGCAGTGTACCACTGACCATGAGGCGTGTACCACTGACCCATGAGACATGTACCACTGACCCATGAAGCATTGGACCACTGACCCATGAGGCAGTGTACCACGACCATGAGCAGTGTACCATGACCCATAGGCGTACCACTGACCCATGGGCAGTGGGACCACTGACCCATGAGGCAGTGTACCACTGACCCATGAGGACAGTGTACCACTGACCCCTGAGCAGTGTACCACTGACCCATGAGGCAGTGTACCACTGACCCATGAGGGCAGTTTTAAACCCCTGACCCATGAGGCAGTGTACCATGACCCATGAGCAGTTACCACTGACCTAGAGGCAGTGTACCCTGGGCCATTAGGCAGTGTACCCCTGACCCATGAGCAGTGTACCACTGACCCATGAGACAGTGTACCACTGAACCCTGAGGCAGTGTACCACTGACCCATGAGGCAGTGTACCACTCACCAGAGCAGTGACCATGACCCCTGAGCAGTGTACCACTGACCCCTGAGACAGTGTACCACTGACATGAGGCAGTGTACCACGACTCCATGAGGAAGTGTACACTGACCCATGAGACATGTACCTGAACCTTGAGGCAGTGTACCACTGACCCATGAGGGAGTGTACACTGATCCATGAGAGTGTACCATGACCATAGGGAGTGTACAATGACCCAAGCAGTGTCCACTGACCCATGAACAGTGTACCATTTTCACCCATGAGACAGTGTCCACTGACCCATTTAGCAGTGTAAACCCCTGACCATTAGGCAGTGTAAAACCCCTGACCCATGAGGCAGTGTACACTGACCAAAGAGACAGTGTTTCCACTGACCATTAGCATGTTTCACTGACCTGAGACAGTGTACCACTGACCCATGAGGCAGTTGTACCAATGACCCAGGGGACAGTGTACCACTCACCCTGAGGCAAGTGTACATGACCCATAACAGTGTACACTGACCCATAGCAAGGTACCATGACCTTTTTTAGGCATGTACCACTGACCATTGGACAGTTGTTATTTACAGACCCATAGGCATGGTCCCCTGACCCATGAGACATGTACCACTGCCCATGAGACAGTGTACCACTACCATGAGCAGTGTACCAACTGACAGAACAGTGTACCACTGACCCATGAGGACAGGTACACATACCGGAGGAAATGTACCCGATCAATTGAGGTATGGATATCTTCTGATATTTTTATAAATAAGATTTTATGTTGTAACTGACCTTTCATTAGGAATAGTGTCCAGCTGACCATTTTTGCAGTATAATTGTCCAAGAACGTTAACTATCAAAATATATATTTATTAAATATATCACATTATATATATATGATATTATACATATATATAATATATATATAATAATTATATATATAATTATATTTATATATATAATTATATATGATATATAGATATTTAATATATATATATATATATATGTATATCATTAATATATATATCATCTACATAGACATATAGGAAAAGTGACCATTCACATATAGCATGCAAAGGCACATGAAGCAAGGAATCTAGACTACAAAGCACATTGTAATTGCAAAGAAAGCTTTGTATTACAAATGAAAACATGTTAAGGTATGTTACTAGAATTACAAAGGCACTCTGCTAGTATTAGAGCACCTTAGTGCTTCGACATTCTAAATTAAGCGTCACAGTAATAACTATCGTATGCAAATTTTTTGTTCCTCTTCTTTAGTATTATAGTCAAAGCATGTCAGATTTTTTCGTTAATATTCGTTTTATTTCAGCCAATGAGAAAGTCAGATAGAAGGTTAAGCTTAAATATTTTGTCAAATGCTTAATATAAATTAAGGTGCGTCTGCATAAGCGAATTAATTACGCTACATATGCATAACAATATACGTAGTCAGATACACACACATATGCATACATATATATATATATATATATATATATATATATATATATATATATTATATATATAATATATATATATATATATATATATATATATTATATATATATATATATATATATATATAAAATATATATATATATATATATATATATATATATATATATATATATATATATATAATATATATATATATATATATATTATATATATATATATATATCACAATATGCAGAACAACCACTGTGAATTAATAAAAACTTTATAATTTTAATGTAAAAGTTGTATTTAAAAATCTTGACACAGTTAAAAAACTTTTGATAAAAAAAAACCCTCCTCCCCCCAAAAAAAACAAAGAAATGCTGACGGTTGTGTCTATAAGATTCTTTGTCAGATGTGTGATAAAGTTTATTACGATCAAACTGGTAAATCTTGAACTTAGGTTAAAAACAACATAAATACAGCATTAGAACTGGACAATATTCTAATTCTCTGTTTATTCATGTGAGAGATTTTATCCATCCAATTGATTTTCAAAAAGACTGAGAAAGTTATATCAAGTAAGTACATGGTCGACAGGAATGTAATCGAATCATATTCCATAAAAAGTAATTTTGAAAATATGAATATTTCTTTTGGTTTATATAAATTGGATTCATTAATAATTAATAATATTTGTGAAGAACTTAAGGTACATTACACAAATTTTTGGGTAGAATATAAACTGTGTTCCACGGATCACTGACTAACTGCCTGCATCATCATAAAAAAAAGTCAGGTGTTGTTGTGGGCGGGCAGCGAGGTGTAGTCTCGTCCTTATATGCCTTCCTTATATTTTTATAGTTCCTTGATTATGTGAGAAGTCACGAAAGCGCTTGGAATTTCGCTACTTTTTCACAGTGGTTGTTCTGCATATATATATATATATATATATATATATATATATATATATATATATATATATATATATATTATATATATATATATATATATATATATATATATATATATATATATATATATATATATATATATATATATATATATATATATATATATGTATATATAGTCATATATAAACAATCATAAACATTTTAGGTACTTTGTTTTTTTCAGTAAAGTTTACAATAATATGTATTTGTATCTGTGTAAATATACAAAGAACGACAGCATATTTCTCAGTTTATAAACACGGAGAGGCGCATATCACTCAGTGTATAATATATATACTGAGGTTTAACTTCATCTCTATTTTGGAGTTAATTAAATGCAGTATTAATTACCTTTGTACAGTCGATAGGCTTCAAGCTTCATAAAGTACTAGGAGGCCTGGTCTGGGACCGGGCAGCGGGGGCGTTCATCCGTGAAAGCAACTATGGGCATTAAGGGTCTATTTTATTTTGTTTTCGTAGTTGTTTGTAATTGTCTCGAGGGACGAAAGTGTCTTAAAGCAGAAACAAAATTTTGAGAGACAAAAGTATATTTTAAGTGGGTAAAACGAAGCATGTCAAGGAAGCAATTGGGAGAGCGATACAAAAATTATGGGTGAAACGACGTTTTGTTAAGCTGATAGACAAAGACACAAAATGCAAAAAAAAAAGATTATTAAGACAACATTTTGCTGTATGTAAATCTTTTTTTTTTTTCATACTTCTACACAAAGCGAAATGTTGTCTCAAAAAATATTAATTGTGGTACACCTTTGTATTTTTGTCCACACAAAAGAAATTGTGGTGAAGACAAGTGGCTGAGTAATGACGGAAAGATGTTGACTGACCACTGCCAATTGACTAACCGCTGTAAACAATCCACCACTCACCACTTTGATACTCACTTATGTGTATTTTACATTAGATATGAAGCTATTGAAAACATTACTTGTGCTCGTGTACCATACGCAATATGACCACAGATATACACAAATTTGTTTCCTTTATGCCCCTTCTTCGTGAGTATCCTTTCTGGAATACTCTACCTACAAAATATTAAATTTAAATGTATTTCCGCTAACTTTATTTATTCCTGATACTTCTAGCGTTGCATTGAGGGTACGTCCGTGTGTTGATCTCACTTTATGAGCTAATCTGCACCTGTATGTTTGTAATCGCCTTTACCAGCGTCTTCAGTCTCAGTGCAATGTCTAGTCTCTTCCCAGCGTTGACCCAACTGGTGGGATGTCTGCAGTGTTTTCCCAACTCTCATCCAAATGGTACACTATCTCCAGTTTCTTCGCAGCGTTACTCACATGATACAGTCTGCGGTTTCTTTTTTCCAGCGTTCAGTGTCTGCTCTGCCTGAGCAGGACTCCAGTAGCCGCTAGCTTAACCTCTGCCGTGGTCTCTTGAGGTCACTCTGCCGTTGTAATCTGTTTATAATCTGTTCAAGTTTAGACTACTTATAAAGTCTTCCGGTATGTCGTTAACACTAATCGGAAACAATGTGGGATATATTATAAGAATAAATCTTACTGAGAATTTGCTCTCTCTCTTTCTGTCTCTCTCTCTCTCTCTCTCTCTCCAGACTCTGTCATTAATCTAATCTACTTCTTCTGATTTCCGTACCAGTCTTCTAGTATGTGGTGCAGTGTTTCAGACTTTCTTGGAAGCTGAGGATGCTACATGCAAACCACCTACCCATCACTTTATCTGAACTCCGCCAGTGTTGTTGTCCTCTTCTTGGTTTGTGAGACAAAGTGATCAGTGAGACACATACGCTTTATGTGGGTATTTTTATTGACGAGCGATAAAGATACCCGAATATTGCACGTGTGTCTCATTCATCGACTTGTCGGTAACGTGCACCATTAATATGGTGAGGCACAACTTGCCTGGTACACATACCTGGGATCCATAGCTTACGTAGTTCCTTCACTCGTTAAGTTCTGTGGTGAGTGAGAGATGGAGATTGTTTTCATTTTATTTTCTTTCTACATTCTTGTGCTTCCTCCGGCCATGGCGTTATTATCACATTTCAAAGGTATGTATTAATTGTCACCGTATTGCTTTTGTCTATGTTGTAGAGATAGCAAACACAGGTAAAAGTGAACAATAATTTGTATTGCAAAACGATCCCATATAAACATGGCAGAAGACAAATTATTAAACCATTGGGTTTTATGCCTGTTATTTAGGATTAAATTGATTTCCCTTAAGCATACGAATTTCAGTTCCATTACTTTTTCACTGTATAATATATATATATATATATATATATATATATATATATATATATATATATATATATATATATATATATATATATATATATATATATATATATATATATATATAGTACAGCAATATTATCACATTCACTAAAACGATTAAAACATAGGATCAAATAATTATATTTTAATTTCCTTACTTTCGAATATTTCAGAAAATATGCAAGATGACACCGAGATTCACCATCGGTGACTGCGCCGGCGGCCATCGCGCAGACAACAGAGTCAAAAACCGTAATGTTCTCTGCGTTCCCCGTGAGTACATGTTTATTCCATTGTCGCAAAAAAAAATCAGGAAGACAAGACGCAATATTTCGGCGTGCGTCGTAGGCTGTCTTCTGTAAGGTAAACAGAGGGAGAGGAGGGAGAAATACCTATTGAGATGAAGACAGTCGAAGTGGCAGCCTCGGGGTCACCTTGAGGTGTTAGCCTCCGCATATAATATATCGACAGCCGGTACTGACCCTCCAGGAGAAATATTACAGTTATAAATATTATAGGTAGAAACTAATTTGATATCTCGGTTTTCTAGCAACATTTTGGGGGTAAAAGATCGCCCAGTGAATATAATCATCCTTTTTCACTTATATACTAAATAAAGCATTCTGAAGTATTTTTTGTAAGGCAGACAATTATTCATTATTATTATTATTATTATTATTATTATTATTATTATTATTATTATTATTATTATTATTATTATTATTATTATTAATTATTAATTATTATCATTATTAATTTATATAATTGTCCTGCTGGTGACTTATTTGCAAATATGAAAGATGTGTTGATCTTTTTCTCTCAAGTTTTTGTTTACACATTAAATGTCTTAATCCGCAGCATGAAATTCAGGGTTGTATAGGACGACGGGGATAAATTAACCTTATTTTATGAAGTCCTGATGGTTAAAAAACGATAAAAGTAACAACTATCTGGATAGCTCTTTAATGGTCTAATTCTCTGCTCCCCTTTGAGATCCTTCCTTTACCACCATCTCCTAGAGGCCACCATCATCTATATACTTTATTTCATTTCGACATGTGGACCGTGGTTGTACAGGGTGTGGTGATACCCACAGTGTATGTACATCACCATATGCACGGGTCGTTGTGATGTTCTCACCATTTTTGGAATTTAATCTATTTTCTATGAGGAGAGTAAATGTTCCTTCTAATGTTGACCATTATCTCGCTTTCTGTTGAATAAGAAGAAGAAGAAGAAGAAGAAGAAGAAAGAAGAAGAAGAAGAAGAAGAAGAAGAAGAAGAAGAAGAAGAATAAGAAGAAGAAGAAGAAGAAGAAGAAGAAGAAGAAGAAGAAGAAGAAGAAGAAGAAGAAGAAAGAAGAAGAAGAAGAAGAAGAAGAAGAAAGAAGAAGAAGAAGAAGAAAGAAGAAGAAGAAGAAGAAAGAAGAAGAAGAAGAAGAATGAAGAAGAAGAAGAAGAAGAAGAAGAAGAAGAAGAAGAAGAAGAAGGAAGAAGAAGAAGAAAGAAGAAGAAGAAAAGAAGAAAGAAGAAGAAGAAGAAAAGAAGAAGAAGAAGAAGAAGAAGAAGAAGAAGAAGAAAGAAGAAGAAGAAGAAGAAGAAGAAGAAGAAGGAGAAGAAGAAGAAGAAGAAGAAGAAGAAGAAGAAGAAGAAGAAGAGAAGAAGAAGAAGAAGAAGAAGAAGAAGAAGAAAAGAAGAAGAAGAAGGAGAAGAAGAAGAAGAAGAAGAGAAGAAGAAGAAGAAGAAGAAGAAGAAGAAGAAGAAGAAGAAGAAGAAAAGAAGAAGAAGAAGAAAGAAGAAGAAGAAGAAGAAGAAGAAGAAGAAGAGAGAAGAAAAGAAGAAGAAGGGAAGAAGAGAAGAAGAGAAAAAAGAAAGAAGAAAGAAGAAGAAGAAGAAGAAGAAGAAGAAGAAGAGTGCTGAGCTCAGATACTGACTTGGTTTGTCAAAGATGGAAGGACTGTCATACTGCTCTCTCTCTCTCTCTCTCTCTCTCTCTCTCTCTCTCTCTCTCTCTCTCTCTCTCTCTCCTCTCTCTCTCTCTCTCTCTCTCTCTCTCTCTCTCTCTCTCTCTCTCTCTCTCTCTCTATTTAAGGAAATGTTTCGCCATACAAGCTGAAGAAGCCGCTTGTGGCGAAACGTTTTCTTCAAGACTGTCAGACTAAAGATATCATTCTGTTAAATAATCACAACTTAACATGCGTGTTTTTTTTTACCACAGTTATCTACAATATCTGATATAATGTATCTCACGGTATTTTTGCATGTGCTTTTAAATTATGATGAACAGAAAATCTATCATAAATTTAAAGCCAAAAGAAAATCTAACCTGAGTTTATGCTTGTTGACAGCTGACAACTTCAGACCGTACATCACGTCGTTCCAGGGTAACACCAATACCGATTATATTAACGCAGTTTGTGTTGATGTAAGTATATGCTAGTGTCTTAGCTTCAGTATTTGTTAGGTAAAAGGACACGTGTGCAGCTAATGAGATATTTTATTGCTGCTACGTTTCGCTCTTTAGAAGCTCTGTCAAGTAATTCTATCAATATTATTTCAGTATTTTTTTATATATGGTAAATTGATGATCTTTAAAATTAACTTAAATTTGTATAAATTTATGCATCTGATATAATATTGTAAAAGTTTGTTCCCTTATAGTAATTTTCAATGTGCCAGTTAAGTGTTATATGTAATATAATATATACTGTCATATGTAGTGCAAGTATAGTATTTTCTCTTTAATTGTAAGTTACTTTAGACATCCACAGAGGCAGTTTTCAACCTCTTCACATATCACAATAACCACAATTTTTTTTAAATGCCACTGTTTTCGAACTCCCATTTATTCTACGCATGTTTATTTTTTTTTTGTCTTTTTTGTCTGTGCTTCATTGATTTTTGCATCCATTGTGCTTTTTTAAAGTTAATGGAAAAACTTTTGTTTGCCATTTTTGAAGTATTTCCCGTTGCATCCCAACAAGTTTGAGAAAGCACCATGCACACCTTAGGTTAGAACCCCATCTCCTCAAGTTACCTTGTAAGTCACCACCCTCCCCATCTCAAGTCACCTTGTAAGTCACCACCCTCCCCATCTCAAGTCACCTTGTGAGTCACCACCCTTCCCATCTCTCTGACCCTCTTGACCTCATATTGCCCCCCATGCCTTTTCCCGCACGTGTTTTGTGGCGACTCCGAAGGGGTACTTGAGGCCACGTGAATACATAGTGTCCGAGTGGCCTCTGAAGTCAACCATCTCCGACTTTTGGTCTCTCGTGTATGACCACGAGGTGACCTCCGTCGTAGTCCTGTGTCAACCCTCACCCCTGGAGGCCTCGGTAAGATGCTTAGCAAACCCAGTGCTCATGAAATGTTAATCTTAATTCTCGCTATATAATCTTTAACAAAGTGTTTTGATGTTACCATGATAATAAAAAGAGTTTAATCCGCAGGAACAGAGGGATGTACACGAGAAAATAAAGGTTTTGTGTGTACAATTTCTGCCATCAAAACACTTTTTTAAACACCATATTTGTAAAGCAACAGCAGAATAGCAAGAAATACTTTATGTATTATGAACATGGTTATATATATATATATATAATATATATATATATATATATATATATATATATATATATATATATATATATATATATATATATATATATATATATATATATATATATATATATAGACATATATATCCCACGTAGGCAAGGTTTAATAACTATAATGCCATCAGTATTGAGATATGTTTATATTATTCATATCATCGTTATATGGTATAAGTATTTCTATATCTGCTGATGCTTTTCTTAAACATCCTCTTAACTTGGAGTACCTTGGATACCTGCCTTCGTGTTTTAAGATGCACTCACGTCCAGCCTCACACTCAGTGTACAGCTACAGTGCTTACAACTGATCTTCGGCTTCATTTCTTTTATTATTGTCGTAGAATCTGAGAAAAACAAATTTGTCTCATAGGACTTGAATCCTTATTCTGTCTTGATTTTTCATTTGTTTTCCTGGTTCGCCAACACAGCCACGTCCAGAACGTTGTAAGCACTCTAGTTCTATATGATTGATATTTCTTTAGCAAGACACTGCTGCAGTGCCCAAGGAGATTGGTCCCCTCTTTGCAGGGTTACACCCACCCACGAGACTACATTGTGACGGAGTGGCCCACGTCCCAGACCATTGGAGATCTTTGGTCTCTGGTTTTTGACCATGATTGTACTGCTGTGGTGTTACTGTGTAACCCCACAAACGTTGTGGTATGAATGCTCTATATTAAGTTAATGTGTTAAGAGACACCCTTACCTTACCTGCTCATTGAATTGACACTTGGAATACATGATGTGAAAATATTTTGGTGTGTTTTCACCTATTAATAAGATATTATTTCCATTATTACTTCCCACAGTGAGTCGTGTTCCTTATATGAATATAAGCAACACAGCCCATTACTCTTGGATGTTTTTTTATCAATGTTTGGTGATGGAACTTTGATCATATTGTTGCTAGTTATGTATGCCTTTTATTCACTTTTTATTTAAATGAGTAAAATTTCACATTACAAAGACAAATGAATTCCCGACAGTCTTTTTTTTCCAGACTTTTTAGTGCATTGGCTAGACATCCCTTCCTGCATCATTACTGGCAGTAATACCAACCAGAGTTGGGTATATGGACACGTATTAAACTTAACGCAACGTTTATGAAGGCATCGTCCATGTAATGGATGTATTGGCTTGACAACGACCCTTGTGAACGCAATCTTGCCCCAATTACTGTTTCGTTAAGTTGCATATATATTCATTTACCCAACGCTCATTCCTGCTGGCAGAAGTTCTTTGTCAGATTCCTTCACTCAGCAAGTTTCAGTATTTTGCTTAACTTTTATTGTATCTTTGATTCTACTCTCACAAACAAGAGCCCAACAAAATAAGTTGTGTCTAATTATGATCCTCAGTCAGAAATTTGATTGAGATAGCAGCACATTAGAAGACCAAAATTTTCTTCACGTTCAGACAGCAGCTGGACAAGAGTTTGTTTCTTCCCAAAGCAGAGGATGATTATGACAGTAGAAGTTAATGATATATTTAATATATTCTCCCTCGATCATTTAAATTTTGCTAAAATATTAGAAAAAGCAAATATATTTTTGTTAATATATGAAACATTGACTTGTTCTTCCCTACAGGATTCCTATATAAGCATGTCTTAGAAACTGTCCTTTCTAAAAAAAAAACCATGCCACGGGTGGGGTTTGAACCCGCGGTCAGAGAGTCTCAAAACTCCAGACCGTCGCGTTTTGAGACTTTCTGACCACGGGTTCAAACCCCACCCGTGGTGTGGTTTGTTTGCAATCGCGTCATTACGATTTCGTGAGTCATGTCCTTTCTATTATATTCAATTACATCTTTCGTGCAGCTGTTGCAGTAGATGTTCTAATTCAATGTGTGTGAACTTCGAACACTAATGGTGGCCCGGTGGCCTGGTGGCTAAAGCTCCCGCTTCACACACGGAGGGCCCGGGTTCGATTCCCGGCGGGTGGAAACATTTCGACACGTTTCCTTACACCTGTTGTCCTGTTCACCTAGCAGCAAATAGGTACCTGGGTGTTAGTCGACTGGTGTGGGTCGCATCCTGGGGGACAAGATTAAGGACCCCAATGGAAATAAGTTAGACAGTCCTCGATGACGCACTGACTTTCTTGGGTTATCCTGGGTGGCTAACCCTCCGGGGTTAAAAATCCGAACGAAATCTTATCTTATCTTAGTCCTCAGTGGTGATAAAAAAAAATCCAGCATTTCCAAGAATTTAACCAAGAGACTGTCTTATTTTAGACGTCTTGCAAAAACAGTAATTCAGCTGCACCAAAATAGGGAACCACACGTAGTAAGACGAGAGGTGAACCATTCTTCTTGTTTGTCTTTGTTGTGTGGTGCTTGCCAGGGGGAGACACCTGCCCTGCCTCAGCAGCTGTGTGGTGCTTGCCAGGGGGAGACACCTGTCCTGCCTCACCAGCTGTGTGGTGCTTGCCAGGGGGAGACACCTGCCCTGCCTCAGCAGCTGTGTGGTGCTTGCCAGGGGGAGACACCTGCCCTGCCTCAGCAGCTGTGTGGTGCTTGCCAGGGGGACACCTGTCCTGCCTCACCAGCTGTGTGGTGCTTGCCAGGGGAGACACCTGCCCTGCCTCAGCAGCTGTGTGGTGCTTGCCAGGGGGGAGACACCTGCCCTGCCTCAGCAGCTGTGTGGTGCTTGCCAGGGGGAGACACCTGTCCTGCCTCACCAGCTGTGTGGTGCTTGCCAGGGGGAGACACCTGCCCTGCCTCAGCAGCTGTGTGGTGCTTGCCAGGGGGAGACACCTGTCCTGCCTCACCAGCTGTGTGGTGCTTGCCAGGGGGAGACACCTGCCCTGCCTCAGCAGCTGTGTGATGCTTGCCAGGGGGAGACACCTGTCCTGCCTCAGCAGCTGTGTGATGCTTGCCAGGGGGAGACACCTGTCCTGCCTCACCAGCTGTGTGGTGCTTGCCAGGGGGAGACACCTGCCCTGCCTCAGCAGCTGTGTGGTGCTTGCCAGGGGGAGACACCTGCCCTGCCTCAGCAGCTGTGTGGTGCTTGCCAGGGGGAGACACCTGTCCTGCCTCACCAGCTGTGTGGTGCTTGCCAGGGGGAGACACCTGCCCTGCCTCAGCAGCTGTGTGATGCTTGCCAGGGGGAGACACCTGTCCTGCCTCAGCAGCTGTGTGGTGCTTGCCAGGGGGAGACACGTACCCTGCCTCAACAGCCTTCTTGTCTGTATAATCAGTCAACCGAATGATCAAACAAATCCAAAATTGTCCCCTTTTGTTAATACAGAATAAATACTTCGATGTTAAATTTTCTGTATGTTAAATTTTTTGGATGTTAATTTTTTGGGCTGATAATTTTTTTGACGAAGCATTAGACGCACGTGCAACATCTGGGCTTCTTTAAAGAACCACAGATGTTGAACCACAGATGTTGCACGTGTGTCTTAAGTCTTCATCTTGCAGGTGTTGCATACTATTCACGTACGATTTCTTTTGGTGATTCAGTTAACTAATAGCATTAACTTTTTTCTTGCATAATGGAATATTTTTCATTGTGTTTAAATTGAGAGGTCGAAGTACTTTTGCTTTTTTCATATTGCGTTTATTTTCAGTATAAAATTAAATTAATTATTTTTTAGCCAAGACTCACAATATATTTTTCTTAATTTGTTTGCTTTGATTGTTTTAATAGAGGAGAAATTTTCTCCCCCCCCCCGTCTCCAAAATGCAATTAACGATGGTTATTATGGTGATAAAGGTACGCAAATATTGTATTAATGGTAGTTATCTCTCACATAATTTAATGAGAAATTTATTAGTAATTTAAAATTAATGAGAGCGTCTATTCTCATTTACAAGAGATCAGACACTTTAGCACTTGTAAAGAAAGGATCTAATCATGGGTTTTTAAAGCACTTTTCATACATAATGCTGTGAGTGTTAGTGAAAGTTCAGTTAACAAACACCAAGATCCAGTAACACTGGCTTTTGTTACACGGTATTGTTGTTACGTAGGTTCAAGTTCACTCCCAGATGAATCTACTCCCACAGCTTCACGAATCTCTGGTCACACTCAGACTCCAGTAAATATCTACCATTGACATGACAATAATCCACTTAAATATTTCATCTTAAATTTTCCACTTAAATCTTTCATCTAATTCTTTTATCTCAGTCTTCCGTTTCAGTCCTGTTGTGTTTTTTTCTTCTATTGCAATTTCCAAGTAATTTATCTTACCCAGGTGTGTTCCTCTGGATGCTGCATCTCATTACACACGTTTTAGTTTATATTGATGCTATGCCAGTTCCTAGGTGTGCCACCTTGAGTGCTGAGTTTCTCCCAGCTAGGTGTTATGTGCTTAACACATTGTACATACTAAAGCTTATTGTATAATTATCTATTATTGCTGGAATTTAATTATATTATTAAAATAATTGTGTCCCCTAAAGATTCTATTATCGCCTGCCCAAGGTCCCATCCCGATCCCCCTGCCCAAGGTCCCATTCTCCCCCTGCCCAAGGTCCCATCCCCCCCTGCCCAAGGTCCCATCCCTCCCTGCCCAAGGTCCCATCCCTCCCTGCCCAAGGTCCCATCCCCCCCTGCCCAAGGTCATATATCCCCCTGCGTAAGGTTCCATTTCCCCCCTACCCGTGGTCCAAGTCTCCTTGCCTAAGGTCCCTTTTCCCCCTGCCCAAGATCCCATTTTCCCCCTCCCAAAGATCCCATTCTCTCCCTGCCCAGGGTCCTATTCCCCGCTACCCAAGGTCCCATTCCCCTACTAAAGGACCCATTCCCCCCTACCCAAGGTCCCATTTCCCCCTACCGAAAGTCCCATTCCTCCTACCCAAGGTCCCATTCCCTCTACCAAGGTCCCCTTTCCCCCTACCCAAGGTCCCATTCCTCCTACCCAAGGTCCCATTTCCTCTACCAAGGTCCCATTCCCCCCTACCCAAGGTCCCTTTCCTCCTACCCAAGGTCCCATTCCTCCTGCCCAAGGTCCCATTCCCCCTACCAAGGTCCCATTCCCTCCTACCCAAGGTCCCATTCCCCCTACCAAGGTCCCATTCCTCCTACCCAAGGTCCCATTATCCCTATCAATGTTCCATTCCCCCCTACCCAAGGTCCCATTCCCCCTTACCCAAAGTCCCATTCCCCCTACCCAAGGTCCCATTTCCCCCTACCCAAGGTCCCATTTCCCCCTACCCAAGGTCCCATTCCCACTACCCAAGGTCCCATTCCCCCTACCCAAGGTCCCATCCCCCTACCCAAGATCCCATTCCCCCCTTCCTAAGGTCCTATTGGCCCCCTACCCAAGGTCCTTGTTTTGCCCTGCCGAAGTCTTTTCCCCACCCTCCCTAAAGTTCTTTTTCCCCCTGCCCCAGAGCCCATTACCCCCTCCCCAAGGTCCCGTCTCTCCTACCAAAGACAACTTCCCCTCCTACCCAGCATCTCTTCCCCTACTCAAGAAAACAACAAGAATCGTTACGAAGATTCGTAGACAGCTTATGATAAGCCAGGTCAGGTGGCGGCTTAGTTAGGCTGTCTTAGGTTAGGTTAGGTTAGATTAAGTTACATCTCGTTAGGTTAGGTTATTTTAGGTTAGGTTAGGTTATTCTAGGTTAGGTTAGGTTAAGTTAGGTTAGCTTAGGTTATTTTAGGTTAGGTTAGGTTATATTAGGTTATTCTAGGTTAGGTTAGGTTAGGTTATTTTAGGTTAAGTTAGGTTAAGTTATTTTAGGTTAGGTTAGGTTAGCTTAGTTTAGGTTAGGTTAGGTTAGCTTAGTTTAGGTTAGGTTATTTTAAGTTAGGTTAGATTTGGTTATTTTAGGGTAAGTTAGGTTAGCTTAGGTTAGGTTAGGTTATTTTAGGTTAAGTTAGCTTAGGTTAGGTTAGGTTAGGTTATTTTAGGTTAATTTACGTTACGTTACGTTACGTTATTTTAGGTTAGGTTAGGTTACGTTACATTACGTTACGCTACGTTACGTTTAGTTAGATTAGGTTACGTTACGTTACGTTACGTTACATTGGGTTAGGTTATTTTAGGTTAGGTTAGGTTATTTTAGGTTAAGTTGGTTTAGGTTAGGTTAGGTTAGGTTAGGTTAGGTTAGGTTATTTTATGTTAGGTTAGGTTAGGTTAGGTTAGGTTAGATTATTTTATGTTAGGTTAGGTTATTTTAAGTTAGGTTAGGTTATGTTAGGTTAGGTTAGGTTAGGTTAGGATAGGCTAGATTAGATTAGGTTAGGTTAGATTATTTTATGTTAGGTTAGCTTAGACTAGGTTATTTTAGATTAGGTTAGGTTAGATTAGGTTACGTTAGGTTAGGTTAGGTTAGATTATTTTGGGTTAGGTGAAGTTAGGCTAGGTTATGTTATTTTAGGTTAGGTTAGGTTAGGTTAGGTTATATTAGGTTAAGTTAGGTTAGATTAGTTTAGATTAGGTTAGGTTAGGTTAGGTTAGATTATTTTAGGTTAGGTGAGGTTAGGTTAGGCTACGTTATTTTAGGCTAGGTTTGGTTAGCTTAGGTTTGGTTTGATTATTTTAGGTTAGGTTTGGTTATTTTAGGTTAGGTTAGATTATTTTAGGTTAGGTTAGATCATTTTAGGTTATTTTAGGTTAGGTTAGGTTAGGTTAGGTTAGGTTAGATTAGGTTAGGTTAGGTTAGCTTAGGTTAGGTTATTTTAAGTTAGGTTAGGTTAGGTTAGGCTAGGTTAGGTTAGGTTAGGTTAGATTAGGTTAGGTTAGATTATATTAGATTAGATTAGGTTGCTGTATGAGTCTGTTATGAAATCATAATTTAAACTTCAAATTTATTACTATTAGCAAATTTCTAACTTTCAAAGAACATAAACTCAAAATTTTGTTTTCAAATATATGTGAATTTAGTGTAAATTTGCATAATAATCCACTGAACACATCCCCTTGAGACTGTTAAGGGCTCTTGATCAAAGGAATTGGAGCTCACCTCTCTTTTTCTCGGATAAACTTCAATTATCTCCCATTTTTGAAGAGCCGTTTGACCCCTCCGGGTGTGCGCTCCTCCATCGATTTGACAACAACAATATTAGTTACACTTGATGTTTCGCTCACTTCATCAGTGGAAGAAATAATTTCATATATTTTATCTCAGCACTTTTCTCCCATTTATTTTTATTTCAGTAACGGGAAAGCGCTAAACCCTAAAGGTCGTACAGGGCGTGAGGAATGGGAGGTAAACAGGTATGATCCGAGGAAGGGAGTATTGGGATTCACTTTTCCTACCATCCACTTATAGTGTCACTTAACGTATTCATTCGTGTGGCAGCTTAAGTGGAAGGGCAAGAGAACCACTTCAGTGGCACTTAGGAGACGAACCTTATGGTCCAGCAACCATATGGTCCAGGAAACTTGTGATCCAGCAACTTTATGGGCCAGGAAGCTTATGGTCCAGGAACCTTATGGTTCAGCAAACTTATGGTCCAGGAACTTTATGGTCCAGAAAACTTATGGTTCAGGGACCTTATGGTCCAGCAACCTTATGGTCCAGCAACTTTATGGTCTCGGATGGACAGTGGTCCATGCTGAGCCATTGTCTAATGTGGGTTATAAGTGAATTGTTAGACCCACGTTAATGTGACCCAGTCACTGTATTGTGACCCAGTCATTGTATTGTGACCCAGTCACTGTATTGTGACCCACTGTACTGTGATCCAGTCACTGTATTGTGACCCACTGTATTGTGATCCAGTCACTGTATTGTGACCCACTGTATTGTGATCCAGTCATTGTATTGTGACCCACTGTATTGTGATCCAGTCACTGTACTGTGACCCAGCAGAGGCATCATACGGTGAAACACTCACGAGAAAAACATTTGGTATTAATCCCCATTTCAGGGACTAAATTCACCTTAATAGGTGATTTATAGGCGAAAGCATTAATGGCACACCTGCAGTCGACAGGTTCCAAATCTGAGAAAACTGTATTTTCATTAAAGTTAATTATAATTAACTGTGTGTATACACAGTTTTTATCGATGCTATGACTTTATTTTCTAAACCCTTCCGATTTAATTTACATTGATTAATTCTTCACACTCCTTCCCTGCAACAGAACTACCCACCGTTTTGGCCAGAAAAACAAAAATCCATGAAGTATGGGTCGGTGTTTACCATCGACCATGTGAGTCATCAACACTACCAGAACATCCGCTCCTGGGTGTTTAAAATCAGCAAGAAGGTACCGTGGTTCATCAGTGTTAACTGAGCTGATGTTCAGCAGTGATGGATCTGTCTGGCTTGTTATATTGCTCCTACAACGTTTACTGTCTTATCAAACCAATTTATTGTTGCTAATGTGCAAAAAAAGACAGTTTGGAAGTATATACTCATACACACTACGAGACTTTTTGTATTATGTATTCTACACAGATCGTGTCCCTGACGGAGCTGATGGCAGGCATCAAGGCAGAGCCCAAGACCTGCCATCTCTTCCAGCTCATGTGTTGGCCACAAGGACACAAAGTTCCCACCTCCACTAACGCCCTCGTCGAACTGATGAACATGGTGGAGCGCTGGAGACAACGTACCGGCTACGGTCCTGTGGTGGTGGTCAGCCCGTGAGTACTCCACTGTCGCCGAGCAACCTAACTGCTTTTCGGGAGTTTTAAAATTTCACGCTGTGCTGCAGGTGTATGTGTGTGTGTGTGTGTGTGTGTGTGTGTGTGTGTGTGTGTGTGTGTGTGTGTGTGTGTGTGTGTGTGTGTGTGTGTGTGTGTGTGCGTGTGTGTGTGTTCATAAAATTGTAAAGTGATATTATCATACTTATGGCTTTTATATGTGAAATATTATTTGGCAAGTAATTTACTTTCCTAAAAGAGTATTCCAGTGGGCCAACCACTGGACCCTGAGACCATTATCTGTGGCCCGTGGATCGTGACAACCACTGGACCCTGAGACCATTATCTGTGGCCCGTGGATCGTGACAACCACTGGACCCTGAGACCATTATCTGTGGCCCATGGGTCATGACAATAAAATAACTTATGATAAAAGTGTGATTTACCTGGACTACTTTCAAGAAAGCAATGAATCACCAGAACGCAGATGAACTGTGAGTTAATATTTTGAGGAACTTGAATAACAGTCTCGATGAACAGGATCAAGAGTATGCTTGCAACAGTGCAATCTGCAAGACTGAGAGCTAATGAAACGTGCAACATCACTCAAGAACAGATAAGTTATAAAAGAGTGTTCCGGCATGATAATGCTCGTGTTTGAAGACGAGGAAATTGCCAAAAATTCAGAAGGTTTTACATTGTCTTGTCGAAGTGTAATAAGGAGAGTAAGTGGAATGAATGAGCATGCTTCTTTCATAGCAAAATATATAATAAGAATGATGGTAAAATTACCAACAATATGTTAGGTAAAAGGACACAAGTGGGACATTTTATTGTGGCAACGGCTTGACAAGCAGGAAATCATCTAGCGGGAAAGTCCTGCTAGATGACGTTTCCTTTGCAAGTGTTTCACTCAAAGCAGAATTCCGTCAGTATTAAAGATTCCACAATCTTGCAGGAGCACAATCTTGAGGCGGGACAGTGTGTCGTGAGGTCGTGGTTTCATTGATATATATATATATATATATATATATATATATATATATATATATATATATATATATATATATATATATATATATATAAATATATATATATATATATATATATATATATATATATATATATATATATATATATATATATATATAATTCAAGGTTTATGTGGAGTAAAATAAAGGTTGGATATGAAAAGTGGGTTATAGTAAGCGTATATGCACTTGGAGAAGAGGAAAGTGTAGAGGAGAGAGAGATTTTGGGAAATGTTGAGTGAATGCGTGGGGGAATTTTGAACCAAGTGTTTGAGTACTTGTGGTTGGGGATTTCAATGCTAAAGTGGGTAAAAATGTTGTGGACGGAGTAGTAGGTAAATTTGGGGTGCCAGGGGTAAATGAAAATGAGCAGCCTTTAATTGAGCTATGTGTAGGAAGAGGTTTGGTAATAAGTAATACATATTTTATGAAAAAGATAAATAAATATACAATTTATGATGTAGCACGTAATGAAAGAAGTTTGTTAGATTATGTATTGGTGGATAAAAGGTTGATGGGTAGGCTCCAGGATGTACACGTTTATAAAGGGGCAGCTGATATATCGGATCATTATTTAGTTGTAGCTACAGTTAGAGTAAGAGGTAGATGGGAAAAGAGGAAAATGGCAACAACAAGTAAGAGAGAGGTAAAAGTGTATAAACTAAGGGAGGAGGCAATTCGGGTGAGATATAAATAACTATTGGCAGAAAGGTGGGCTGTATGAGTAGTGGGGGGTGTTGAAGAGGGTTGGAATAGCATTAGAATGTGGGGCAGAAGTTTGTGGTTATAGGAGGGTGGGTGCGGGAGGAAAGAGGAGTAATTGGTGGAATGATGAAGTAAATGGTGTGATAAAAGAGAAAAAGGTAGCTTATGAGAGTTTTTTACAAAGCAGAAGTGTTATAAGAAGAGTAGATTATATGGAGAGTAAAAGAGAGCAGATGATGGAGTGGGAGAGGCACTATCAAGAAATTTTAATTAAAATAAGAAAAAATTTGGAGTGAGTTAAACAAGTTAAGAAATCCTAGGGAATGAATGGATTTGTCAGTTAAAAACAGAGTAGGGGAGTTAGTAGATGGGGAGAGGGAGGTTTTGGGTAGATGGCGGGAATATTTTGAGGAACTTTTAAATGTCGACGAAGAAAGGGAGGCGGTAATTTCATGCACTGGCCAGGGAGGTATACCATCTTTTACGAGTGAAGAAGAGCAGGATGTGAGTGTGGGGGAGGTGCGTGAGGCATTACGTAGAATGAAAGGGGGTAAAGCAGGTGGAACTGACGGGATCATGACAGAAATGTTAAAAGCAGGAGGAGATATAGTGTTAGAATGGTTGGTATTTCTGTTTAATAAATTTATGAAAGAGGGGAAGGTACCTAGGGATTGGCAAAGAGCATGTATAGTTCCTTTATACTAAGGGAAGGGGGACAAAAGAGATTGTAAAAATTATAGAGGAATTAGTTTACTGAGTATACCAGGAAAAGTGTACAGTAGGATTATTATTGAAAGAATTAGAGGTAAGACAGAATGTAGGATTGCGGATGAGCAAGGAGGTTTTAGAGTGATTAGGGGATGTGTAGATCAAGTGTTTACATTGAAGCATATATGTGAACAGTATTTAGATAAAGGTAGGGAAGTTTTCATTGCATTTATGGATTTAGAAAAGGCATATGATAAAGTGGATAGGGGAGCAATGTGGCAGATGTTGCAAGTATATGGAATAGGTAGTAAGTTACTAAATGTTGTAAAGAGTGTTTATGAAGATAGTGAGGCTCAGGTTAGGGTATGTAGAAGAGAGGGAGACTACTTCCCAGTAAAAGTAGGTCTTAGACAGTGATGTGTAATGTCACCAAGGCTGTTTAATATATTTATAGATGGGGTTGTAAAAGTAGTAAATGCTAGGGTGTTCGGGAGAGGGGTGGGATTAAATTATGGGGTCTCAAGTACAAAATGGGAATTGACACAGTTACTTTTTGGTGATGATACTGTGCTTATGGGAGATTCTAAAGAAAAATTGCAAAGGTTAGTGGACGAGTCTGGGAGAGTGTGTAAAGGTAGAAAGTTGAAAGTGAACATAGAAAAGAGTAAGGTGATGAGAGCATTAAATGATTTAGATAAAGAAAAACTGGATATCAAATTGGAGAGGAATATGGAAGAAGTGAATGTTTTCAGATATTTGGGAGTTGATGTGTCAGTGGATGGATTTATGAAGGATGAGGTTAATCATAGAATTGATGAAGGAAAAAAGGTGAGTGGTGCGTTGAGGTATATGTGGAGTCAAAAAAAAGTTATCTATGGAGGAAAAGAAGGGAATGTATAAAAGTATAGTCGTACCAACACTCTTATATGCGTGTGAAGCTTGAGTTGTAAATGCTGCAGCGAGATGGTTGGAGGCAGTAGAGATGTCCTGTCTAAGGGCAATGTGTGGTGTAAATATGCAGAAAATTCGGAGTGTGGAAATTAGGAGAAGGTGTGGAGTTACTAAAAGTATTAGTCAGAGGGCTGAAGAGGGGTTGTTGAAGTGGTTTGGTCATTTAGAGAGAATGGATCAAAGTAAAATGACATGGAGAGCATATAAATCTGCAGGGGAAGGAAGGCGGGGTAGGGGTCGCTCTCGATAAGGTTGGGGTGAGGGGGTAAAGGAGGTTTCGTGGGCGAGGGGCTTGGACTTCCAGCAAGCGTGCGTGAGCGTGTTAGATAGGAGTGAATGAAAACGAATGGTATTTGGGACCTGACGAGCTGTTGGAATGTGAGCAGGGTAATATTAAGTGAAGGGATTCAGGGAAACCGGTTTTTATATAGCCGGACTTGAGTCCTGGAAATGGGAAGTACAATGCCTGCACTTTAAAGGAGGGGTGATTATGTGTGAGGTGAAAGTGTTGAATGATGATGAAAGTATTTTGTTTTTGGGGATTTTCTTTCTTTTTGGGTCACCCTGCCTCGGTGGGAGACGGCCGACTTGTTAAAATACATAAATAAATAAATATTTATATATATATATATATATATGTATATATATATATATATATATATATATATATATATATATATATATATATATATATATATATATATACATATATTTTTTTTTATTATCACACCGGCCGATTCCCACCAAGGCAGGGTGGCCCGAAAAAGAAAAACTTTCACCATCATTCACTCCATCACTGTCTTGCCAGAAGGGTGCTTTACACTACAGTTTTTAAACTGCAACATTAACACCCCTCCTTCAGAGTGCAGGCACTGTACTTCCCATCTCCAGGACTCAAGTCCGGCCTGCCGGTTTCCCTGAATCCCTTCATAAATGTTACTTTGCTCACACTCCAACAGCACGTCAAGTATTAAAAACCATTTGTCTCCATTCACTCCTATCAAACACGCTCACGCATGCCTGCTGGAAGTCCAAGCCCCTCGCACACAAAACCTCCTTTACCCCCTCCCTCCAACCCTTCCTAGGCCGACCCCTACCCCGCCTTCCTTCCACTACAGACTGATACACTCTTGAAGTCATTCTGTTTCGCTCCATTCTCTCTACATGTCCGAACCACCTCAACAACCCTTCCTCAGCCCTCTGGACAACAGTTTTGGTAATCCCGCACCTCCTCCTAACTTCCAAACTACGAATTCTCTGCATTATATTCACACCACACATTGCCCTCAGACATGACATCTCCACTGCCTCCAGCCTTCTCCTCGCTGCAACATTCATCACCCACGCTTCACACCCATATAAGAGCGTTGGTAAAACTATACTCTCATACATTCCCCTCTTTGCCTCCAAGGACAAAGTTCTTTGTCTCCACAGACTCCTAAGTGCACCACTCACTCTTTTTCCCTCATCAATTCTATGATTCACCTCATCTTTCATAGACCCATCCGCTGACACGTCCACTCCCAAATATCTGAATACGTTCACCTCCTCCATACTCTCTCCCTCCAATCTGATATTCAATCTTTCATCACCTAATCTTTTTGTTATCCTCATAACCTTACTCTTTCCTGTATTCACCTTTAATTTTCTTCTTTTGCACACCCTACCAAATTCATCCACCTTTCTCTGCAACTTCTCTTCAGAATCTCCCAAGAGCACAGTGTCATCAGCAAAGAGCAGCTGTGACAACTCCCACTTTGTGTGTGATTCTTTATCTTTTAACTCCACGCCTCTTGCCAAGACCTCGCATTTACTTCTCTTACAACCCATCTATAAATATATTAAACAACCACGGTGACATCACACATCCTTGTCTAAGGCCTACTTTTACTGGAAAAAATTTCCCTCTTTCCTACATACTCTAACTTGAGCCTCACTATCCTCATAAAAACTCTTCACTGCTTTCAGTAACCTACCTCCTACACCATACACTTGCAACATCTGCCACATTGCCCCCCTATCCACCCTGTCATACGCCTTTTCCAAATCCATAAATGCCACAAAGACCTCTTTAGCCTTATCTAAATACTGTTCACTTATATGTTTCACTGTAAACACCTGGTCCACACACCCCCTACCTTTCCTAAAGCCTCCTTGTTCATCTGCTATCCTATTCTCCGTCTTACTCTTAATTCTTTCAATTATAACTCTACCATACACTTTACCAGGTACACTCAACAGACTTATCCCCCTATAATTTTTGCACTCTCTTTTATCCCCTTTGCCTTTATACAAAGGAACTATGCATGCTCTCTGCCAATCCCTAGGTACCTTACCCTCTTCCATACATTTATTAAATAATTGCACCAACCACTCCAAAACTATATCCCCACCTACTTTTAAACATTTCTATCTTTATCCCATCAATCCCGGGTGCCTTACCCCCTTTCATTTTACCTACTGCCTCACGAACTTCCCCCACACTCACAACTGGCTCTTCCTCACTCCTACAAGATGTTATTCCTCCTTGCCCTATACACGAAATCACAGCTTCCCTATCTTCATCAACATTTAACAATTCCTCAAAATATTCCTTCCATCTTCCCAATACCTCTAACTCTCCATTTAATAACTCTCCTCTCCTATTTTTTAACTGACAAATCCTTTGTTCTCTAGGCTTTCTTAACTGTTAATCTCACTCCAAAACTTTTTCTTATTTTCAACAAAATTTGTTGATAACATCTCACCCACTCTCTCATTTGCTCTCTTTTTACATTGCTTCACCACTCTCTTAACTTCTCTCTTTTTCTCCATATACTCTTCCCTCCTTGCATCACTTCTACTTTGTAAAACTTCTCATATGCTAACTTTTTCTCCCTTACTACTCTCTTTACATCATCATTCCACCAATCGCTCCTCTTCCCTCCTGCACCCACTTTCCTGTAACCACAAACTTCTGCTGAACACTCTAACACTACATTTTTAAACCTACCCATACCTCTTCGACCCCATTGCCTATGCTCTCATTAGCCCATCTATCCTCCAATAGCTGTTTATATCTTACCCTAACTGCCTCCTCTTTTAGTTTATAAACCTTCACCTCTCTCTTCCCTGATGCTTCTATTCTCCTTGTATCCCATCTACCTTTTACTCTCAGTGTAGCTACAACTAGAAAGTGATCTGATATATCTGGGCCCCTCTATAAACATGTACATCCTGAAGTCTACTCAACAGTCTTTTATCTACCAATACATAATCCAACAAACTACTGTCATTTCCCCCTACATCATATCGTGTATACTTATTTATCCTCTTTTTCTTAAAATATGTATTACCTATAACTAAACCCCTTTCTATACAAAGTTCAATCAAAGGGCTCCCATTATCATTTACACCTGGCACCCCAAACTTACCTACCACCCCTCTCTAAAAGTTTCTCCTACTTTAGCATTCAGATCCCCACCACAATTACTCTCTCACTTGGTTCAAAGGCTCCTATACATTCACTTAACATCTCCCAAAATCTCTCTCTCTCCTCTGCATTCCTCTCTTCTCCAGGTGCATACACGCTTATTATGACCCACTTCTCGCATCCACCTTTACTTTAATCCACATAATTCTTGAATTTACACATTCATATTCTCTTTTCTCCTTCCATAACTGATCATTTAACATTACTGCTACCCCTTCCTTTGCTCTAACTCTCTCAGATACTCCAGATTTAATCCCATTTATTTCCCCCACTGAAACTCTCCTACCCCCTTCAGCTTTGTTTCGCTTAGGGCCAGGACATCCAACTTCTTTTCATTCATAACATCAGCAATCATCTGTTTCTTGTCATCCGCACTGCATCCACGCACATTTAAGCAACCCAGTTTTATAAAGTTTTTCTTCTTCTCTTTTTTAGTAATTGTATACAGGAGAAGGGTGTTACTAGCCCATTGCTCCCGGCATTTTAGTCGCCTCATACGACACGCATGGCTTACGGAGGAAAGATTCTTTTCCACTTCCCCATGGACAATAGAAGAAATAAAAAAGAACAAGAGCTATTTAGAAAAAGGGAAAAAACCTAGATGTATGTATATATATATATGCATGTGCGTGTCTGTGAAGTGTGACCAAAGTGTAAGTAGGAGTAGCAAGAATATCCCTGTTATCTTAGCGTGTTTATGAGACAGAAAAAGAAACCAGCAATCCTACCATCATGCAAAACAGTTACAGGTTTTTGTTTCACAGTCATCTGGCAGGACGGTAGTACTTCCCCGGGTGGTTGCTGTCTACCAACATATATATATATATATATATATATATATATATATATATATATATAATATATATATATATATATATATATTACGTAGGAAAGATTATTTTTTAAGTATTTATTGCACTCCACGATCAGTGTTTAATTATATAATTTTTTCGCATTATTCAGCGGTTGCTTAACATAGTGCTCCTCCACTGCATATTCTTTACCATATTTGTATGCAAATCTCGCCTTTCAACACAGACTTGATAATGGGTGAATCTCCACCGAAATGTTGCTAATTATCTAATAAATCTTTGTCCTTAGAGATGGTATGAGTCGCGCAGGAGTGTACTGTGCAGCCAACGCTTGCATCGAGCAAGTGATCCAGCACGGTGAAGTGGACGTCTTCCAGGCCGTCCACACTGTCAGGCGGCACCGACCCCAGCTCACCAATAACATGGTTAGTCCCACTCCAACATGGTTAGTCCCACTCCAACATGGTTAGTCCCACTCCAACATGGTTAGTCCCACTCCAACTTGGTCACTCCAACTCCAACATGGTTAGTCGAACTCCAACATAGTCCCTCTCCAACATGGTTAGTCCCTCTCCTATAAGGTTAGTCCCATTCCATCATTGTTAATCCCACTCCAACATGGTCACTCCAACTCCAACATGGTTAACCCCACTCCAACATGGTCAGTCCCACTCCAACATGGTCATTCCCACTCCAACATGGTCATTCCCACTCCAACATGGTCAGTCCCACTCCAACATAGTCACATTGCAACATGGTTAATCCCACTCCAACATGGTCAGACTCACTCCAACATGGTTAGTCCCACTCCAACATAGTTAACCCCACTCCAACATGGTTAGTCCCACACCAACATGGCTAGTCCCACTCCAACATAGTCCCACTCCAACATGGTTAATTCCACTCCAACATGGTCAGTCACACTTCAACGTGGTTAGTTCCACTCCAACATGGTTAATTCCACTCCAACATGGTCAGTCCCCCTCCAACATGGTCAGTCACACTCCAACATGGTTAGTCCCACTCCAACATGGTTAGTCCCACTCCTACAGAGTCCCACCCCTAAACCCACTCTGCTCCGATGGTTTAAACCGTGGAGAGGGTGAGACGTATGAGTTAAATGTCCTGATTCCCTCGTTCACCTAGCAAACAATAGGTACCTGGGTATTACTGGGGTTGCTGAGGGGTCGTATCCTAGGCGCTAGAGGACAGGGGGACGGGGGGATGGGGGATGGGGGGACGGGGAGAGGAGGTGACGGGTGGACGGGGGGATTGAGGGACGTGGAGAGGAGGGGACGGGTGGACGGGGTGACGGAGTGATTGAGGGACGGGAGGACGGGCGAACGGGTGAAAGTGGGGCGGAGGGACGCAGGGACGGACGGACGGGGGACGGAGTGACGGAGGACGCGGGACGGAGGGACGGAGAATGGAGGGACAGGGGGACGGGGGATGGGGTGACGGGGGACGGGGAGACGGGGACGGGGGATAGGGAGAGGAAGGGACGGGTGGACGGGCGGACAGGGGGGAAGGGGGGCGGAGGGACGGTGGACGGAGGGACTGGGGATGGAGGGACGGGGACGGGGGACGAGGGAAGGGGAAACGGAGGGACGGAGGACAGAGGGACGGAGGACGGGGGGACGGTGGGACGGATGGCCGGGAGGAAGGGGGGACGGAGGGCCGGGGGGACATGGGATGGAAGGCCATGGGGACGCGGGATGGGGGACGGAGGGCCGGGGAACGGGGGACGGAGGGCCCGGGGGACGGGGGGACGGAGGGTCCGGGGGACAGGGGGTCGGAGGGCCGGGGGACGGAGAGCCGGGTGGACGGGGGACGGATGGACTAGGGACAGAGGGTCGGGGGGACGGAGGGACGGAGGGGCAAGGGGACGGAGGGACGGAGGGCTGGGGGGACGGAGGGCTGGGGGACGGAGGGCTGGGGGACGGAGGGCTGGGGGACGGAGGGACGGAGGGCTGGGGGGACGGGGGGGACGGGGGGACGGAGGGACGGGGGACGGGGGGGACGGAGGGACGGGGGACGGGGGGGACGGAGGGACGGGGGGACGGGGGGACGGGGGGGGACGGAGGGACGGGGGGACGGGGGGGACGGGGGGGACGGAGGGACGGAGGGACGGGGGGACGGAGGGACGGGGGGGACGGAGGGACGGAGGGACGGGGGGGTCGTCAGGCTAGCAGGATGTACAATATTATTTACTTAATATTAGTGAAAATTCAGCAGTTTTAATTTGAACAATTGGAGAAGTCATAACAGTGTCTGGAGAATGGAAGGTAATCAGGTTTAATCCAAGCAACGGGAGGGTAGCTCCAGTTCCTTGGATCAAGAGGTTTTCACCAGCATTAAAGTATTTTCTCTTGAAGGGACTAAGAGAGAGGAAATGTGTGTGTGTGTGTGTGTGTGTGTGTGTGTGTGTGTGTGTGTGTGTGTATGTGTGTGTGTGTGTGTGTGTGTATGTTTGTGTGTGTGCGTGTGTGTGTGTGTGTATGTGTGTGTGTGTGTGTGTGTGTGTGTATGTGTATGTGTGTGTATGTGTGTGTGTATGTGTATGTGTGTGTATGTGTGTATGTTTGTGTGTGTGCGTGTGTGTGTGTGTGTATGTGTGTGGGTGTGTGTGTTGTGTGTGTGTGTGTGTGTGTGTGTGTGTGATGTGGTGTGTGTGTGTGTGTGTGTTGTGTGTGTGGTGTTGTGTGTGTGTGTGATGTTGTGTGTGTGTGGTGTGTGTGTGTGTGTGTATGTGTGTTGTGTGTGTGTTGTGTGTTGTGTGTGTGTGTGTGTGTGTGTGTGTGTGTGTGTGTGTGTGTGTATGTGTTGTGTGTGTGGTGTGTGTGTGTATGTGTTGTGTGTGTGTGTGTGTGTTTGTGTTGTGTGTGTGGTGTGTGTGTGTGTGTGTATGTGTGTGTGTGGTTGTGTGTGTGTGTGTGTGTGTGTGTGTGTTGTGTGTGTGTGTGTGTCGTGTGTGTTGTGATGTGTGTGATGTGTGTGTGTGTGTGCGTTGGTGTGTGTATGTGTGTTGGTGGTGTGTGTGTTGTTGTGTTGTGTGTTGTGTGTGTGCGTGTGTGTGTGTGGTGTGTACTCACCTAGTTGTACTCACCTAGTTGAGGTTGCAGAGGTCGAGTCCAAGCTCCTGGCCCCGCCTCTTCACTGGTCGCTACTAGGTCACTCTCCCTGAACCATGAGCGTTATCGTACCTCTGCTTAAAGCTATGTATGGATCCTGACTCCACTACATCGCTTCCCAAACTATTCCACTTACTGACTACTCTGTATCTGAAGAAATACTTACTAACATCCCTTTGATTCATCTGTGTCTTCAACTTCCAACTGTGTCCCCTTGTTGCTGTGTCCAGTCTCTGGAACATCCTGTCTTTGTCTACCTTGTCAATTCCTCTCAGTATTTTGTATGTGTGTGTGTGTGTGTGTGTGTGTGTGTGTGTGTGTGTGTGTGTGTGTGTGTGTGTGTGTGTATGTGTGTGTGTGTGTGTGTGTGTGTGTGTGTGTGTGTATTTAGTTTCAATATACAATTTTTTCAGATGTTGTATTGAAATTTAATCAATAAACCTGTATATTTTTATTTATTTTTCAGTTCTGAACTTGCAACTTATTTAGTGCAGGTGCAGTTGATATTTATGTGCAGGATACAACCACATGAGTCCAGTAATTTGTTATAGATTTAGAATATCAGATGATAGTATTTTACTTAGCAAGATTATTATTATTACTATTATTTGTATTATTATTATTATTATTATTATTATTATTATTATTATTATTATTATTATTATTATTATTATGGGAAGCACTAAACCCAAAGGAGCCGTACAGTGCCTGGGTAAAAAAAAAAGATAAGCACGACAGATCCGAGGAAAGGGACGGAACGTCCCATTTCCCGGATCAAGAGCCCTTCACCAGCCTGGAGCACTTCCCGACACTGATCACCGGACTGAACTCTCGCTCAGTTACAATTGTGAGTTTCAATCCTAAATGTTTCTCATCTGTTCTCTCTCACACAGACGGAGTACAAGTACTGTTATGACCTTGTTCTTCACTATGTTCTTCACTTCCTCTCAAAGGAGGTAAAAAAATGAAAATTTGAACACCGAGTGGAATGAAACCCTTTAGAACCTGCAACCCCCTACCACCCTGAACCCTGAACCCTTGATGACAAAAAAATATACAGAACTAATCGTGATAACGTGTTGCAAACTAATACTCATCAGTGTTCTGAAACTAATGTAACGAATTACATTACCCCAAACTGTGACAGTTGCTATAATCCTTATGAATTATATTTATGAGGAGAATTATAGTATAACACGTGACATAATTCTTTACAGAATAACGAGGAATATGAAGAAATAATTCTGGATTCATAATGTGGAAGACGTAAGTCTCAAGACATGACACTGGAAATGCCAGAAGAGACTGAAATATTGTTTTTATTACCTTATGTATGCCTGAGAGTGCCCCAACGGAGCCAGGTATGCCTGAGAGTGCTCCAACGGAGCCAGGTATACCTGAGAGTGCTCCGACGGAGCCAGGTATATCTGAGTGCTCCAACGGAGAATGAACTCCGTGTAATTGTTATTGTTATTGATGTTCAGTTGTTATTTGGCTCACGAAGGCTGGTTTGTGAAGGAACGACATTTGAGAGAAGTGTCCAGTCTCTTACATAGAGAGACACTGCATTCTTAGAATGGTATCAGATGGTTGAAAAGGAGTGTTTGGTCTGTTACAGAGACAGTACACACAAAGAGGAATAGAATTAGACTGTTGGCAAAACTTTATGGAGACAGAGAGACATTGCACACTCTGAGAGACGGTATTAGGTACTTGACAGAAGTATTAGTTACAACAGACACACATACGTCTACTTAGGACATTTTATTGAAAGAAACGTTCCGTCATTGGTGGCTTTCTCAGTCCTAGGATTGGAGAAAACATCACCAGTGGCGAAACGTTTCCCGCATACTGTCGATACTGTCATGCCTTTACCCATAGTATTAGGAATGATACAGACAGGTAGTGCATACTTAGTGACGGTATTAAAGATTTGGCTGGTTGGTAAATTAATGGGGTTTAAAGCCTGTCGACTATACAAAGGTCAATAAGGTTCTATGTAACCTATTCACCACCAGTCAAGAATACTCTGATCCCTAAAATAGTGATTAAAGCAAACTCTGTACCTAGAGATGCCTACCTCTATATATATATACATATATCTTTGTGACAGTTGATAAAACAGTAATTGGACTGTTAGAGAGACACACACCGAACACTTATAGTTAGCTATATATTTTCAATTCCTTATTAATTTTGTAAAAAGGTCACTATTTTATAAACCCAAGGAAATAGTCACATAATTTTGAAAATACAATAAAAATTTAACTAGAAAATTAATTGGCCCTAAACTTTCACTGGTGAACATATCATGGATTAATACGAAGTAAAGATAGTGACCCTATTTTCTGAAATGATGTATGTTACAGAATACACTTTTATATCTCTACAGCAGGTCAAATAGGTTGAAACATATTGATATATTAGAAACATGTTCAACACTTGTGTTGCACGTGTGTCTAATGGTTCTCTGAATCATTTGCTTACGTTTCAGGTTGAAATATGCCTCGTGTGGAGGAATGTCTCTCAGTGTAAATCATATCACTTATAACACAATTTGACCTTTTCCATTGCATCTTTTTTTTTTAATTGTGAGGCCAAAATAATATCCAAAAGATCTTGCTATACGAAATGCAACTTTAATAAGGCATATATATGTATTGAGGCCTGGTTGTAATTTTGTTGCTGTTGAATTTTTTTTGCTGTTTTTAGGTTTTGGGAAATATATATTAAATATTTTTTGTTGTATATGTGGGACTGTGTCTCATGATACGATTTGATTTTATGTTTAAAGTAAATGATATCTTTGCTTCTTACGTAAACAATTGAGTTGCTAATGTTGATAATGCCAACCTTGGAGAAGACAATCTTTGACGTGCTAAGTTTGGTATTTCTTTGAGCTCAGATGTTAAATACTGCTAAGAATCAACTGTGTTGGTCAAGACAATGTTAGAAGTTTTTGGTGTATTCCATTGTATTATTTTGTACTGTTATGCAACACCCAGGTGGTGGACTTCTTACTGTGGCTATAGAACACAAAAGGAGAAAGTCTTCTCCCTATAACCTGAATAACACAGAATACCCAGGCTCAATATAACTAAAACATTCTACCTTTTGTGTGCTTGGCTAATGATAGAACAGTACATGCCTGTTTACGAAGACTTGTTTAAGATATTTTATAGATTTATGATATTTTGTTATGTAATGAAGAGATTATATGAGTATGTATATAAGGAGTATATATGTAGGATTCCTGGTGTACATTTAATAGCGTACATCACTGATGTGCAATTATCTTGCCAAGTATGCAGATTGATACTTATTGAGATGCAAAATATTTCGTTACTGCATTATAGCACAGTAATTTTTACCACAAGGGATTGTCACAGTAATTACCATGTTATGTTTGAAACTTGACCAAGTGTTTCCAAACCAACCATGTGAACCATGTTGAGTTAATGAGGGTTGCTAATGTTGCATGTTATCTATTTGTATATAAGTTATTTACCAGGCTGTTTATCTGTAAGAGAGCTGCTTGATGGAGTCGAGAAAGAAAGAGAGAGAGCTCCCTAACTTGAGACACTCAGCCCAACACAAGCATTCCTTTCCCCGTGTTTACCTGACCGTTCAGTTGTCTCTACCCCCGAGGATTGTAACTTCTTCCTGGAAGATAAATTAGTCAGTCATGAACCCTGAATCAACTACATTAAAGTATTGCTCAAGATTTCTGGAAATATTTATTTACCTTCTGAGACTATCTGGTGAATACTTGCATAAAGAGAGAATTTAGGTATTCAGAGGCGCTGAATGATCCATAGGGGTCAGCACTTTTACGAGAACATAATGTATGTTCTGACCTGCCATTAATTGAAACCAGGTCTCGTTGTACATCATTCCGCCACTGAGCCACTAGGAACCGTCGATACACAGCCACGCACATGCAGCTTAATCAAAGATCCTAAATTTACTTATACGTACTCTAAAATCTTACTAGAAAGAACACGAGGCTATATAAGTCGACTACGTGAGTATTAGTTAAACCAACGAGCTCAAGGAAGAGGTCTCGTGTCACATTTCAGGTTGATATCTCTCGGGGATAATAATGAACGCAAAATACCGTACTTTGCAAAGATACCTGTAGCCACTAGTTTCGCTAAGTATCAGCATTAAACTTCGATTGCCACCCGTACCTAAACAATGAGTCCTGATACAAAACTAATAAGCTGATCCCAAGTTCTTGTTGAGATGACAAAGATTAATAATTACGTCGGGCTTACTACTACTAAGTTAGAATTTTAAATTAATAATTGTTGTAGACTCTAAGGCTTAATAATTCAGGTATACCCAAGAAAACTGAACTTTACGGCTTATTTTCACGGAGTTCAGATTTAGATTTTCCTCAGGATTTGGCTCATAAAGTCAACATTTCTCAGTATTTATGTAATGTTAGGTAACAGAGGTAGAAGGTGTTAGGAGACTTGCCTGTGTGTCTATGCCCACCCTTTCTGTTGTCAATCGATGGCACTGCAAGACGTGGAGAAGGAATTTGTGGAAGACGTCTGTGAGCAACGCTGTCTTCAAGGTCTTAATGTCACCAGAATGGAAATGACTTCCCGGAAGACCATCCTGTATCTATCAGGTCTATTCGTCGGATCTATTCCATACTCTCGCACGAACTGTCGACTTGTCACCCTACACATCCCTTTTTGCTTTCTTTCTGGAGAGGTTTTTGATCCAAGGAATTTGACTTATTGTCCTCTTCCTTGGATAGAACCCGAATGCCACCCATTCCCAAGACGTTATGTAACCCCTACGGACTAAGCGCTTCCCCCCTCCTGAATATAATCAAATAAATACATTTGACCTGTTGAACAAATAATTAATTCAATCATGATCATCGCTAAAGCCATATGAGTCATTCAGCGCAAGGCTAGTTGTGAAGGCTTGATCCTCCGTCTACCGAGCGCCAGACAGATGCGCTTCCTATTTATAATCATCTATATACACAACCGTTTCCAAGTTTTTCTTCCGACCCGCCATCTTACTTACCTTCCCTGCCTGCAACCGTTATTTCTTCCTCGAGATCTGTTCTTCCTGCTGGGAAGGAGGAGGAGGAGGAGGAGGTCCGCGTTGTCTTCTTCGCGAGTCAAAAGTCAAGTGTCTTCGCCTCCGATGCAAATCTGTAAGACATATCGCTGAAAGGTGAGGTTGACTTCCCACTTGTTTTCTGGATCTGCCGTTTCGTGTCTTCCGCTATGTCTTCCTCTACTCCTGCCTCTCACGAAGACAGAGACGCATTTTGTTGTTATTGTAGTCGCCAGGGAAAATTACCTACACGGGTGTGTTGTATAATGGCTCGTTCTTCAAGAATGTATATAATGACCCCTTCTTCAAGAATATACTTAAACGACGTGTATAAAACTTGGTCTTTATTCATTAGTAATTACACAAAATATATATATATGTATATTTACAACACGTGTAACAAAACTTTACACACACAAGCCGATATTGCAAGGAAAACTGCAGGAATGTCTTAAATTACAGGCTTCAATATTTAAGGTATATACAGTCAAGGATTTGCAACCACTCACATAGCTGTAAAAAATTGTCACTTATTTACAATTCATGAGAATGAGCAGATTTCAATTATTTTTTTTTTCAGAAGACTTCAGAAAAAAAAACTATTAGCACGTTATCATGAAAAAATTTCATAGGTCCTGGTATTTTATGAGTCAAGAACGTAGTCATCTCACATTCCACTAAACGAAATTATTTAGTTTGAATGAGAATACCTTATTTCACCTGCAAGTCTTATTCTACCTTCACTGTTTCACTGGAGCACAGAGGAAGGTATCTCTTGTGATGTTCAGTTCTCTTAGGCCGGTTAGTCACTTCTCATCATTTTTATCTATTTTCAAATCAACTGTTCAATTCACATGCCATTAAGATCCTAATAACTGACAAGATGTGTTGATCAGAATACTGTTAGAGGTTCTGCAACGGCAGTTCCAGGGCTTAGTACATAAGAGTGTCATCAGCACCACTGTTCATGAGGCCGAGGACTTGTTGCAACACTAAGCGCTGAGGTTCGTGGTGCTGCGACAGGTGGTGAGTGAGGGGTAGTGAGAGAATAGTGGTTATGGTGCTGGGAGTGCTGGTGGTGATGGTGATTGTGGTTTCCGTTGTGACTGGGATGATGATTGTGTGAGGTGAAACGGGTGGCAACATGACTGTTAATCTCTGATCGAAACACATCGACCTCACTGTCACCTATTCTATTATTACACTCTAAATGAAGAGCGACATCTGGTGAGTGGCACCTGTGGTTGCTCTGGTGAGATACTCTTTCGTTGGCTGGTGTTGACGCCACACCCTGAAGGCTGGAACGTTTGCCCAGGCATTCTGCAGACACAGGACTTCCACTGATGATCATTCGAACACTTCCATCACCCTGGGATCTAGAGGCGTAATGCTCATGTCCTGGGGAACCATAGTTTGATCTGTCATGGTGTCTTTCGTAGATGTTCTCGTGGCTACGGTGAGTGGATCTTTCTTGACCTCGCTCGTATATTGTTTGAGACTGACCGTCGTTGTCCCTGCAGTGAATGTCAGTGTCAAGTGACGGCCAAGTCTGGAGAGCACTGTAGCGGGAGTTGGATGGTGTTGCTGCCGAGGAACGGGAGGTTGATGAGCTCTCCTCCACACTCTGTAGACTGGTTGTTCTCTGTAGACTTAGACGTTCAGGTTTCTTGGGCGGTATTGGCTTTGTACGTGACGGTGGCCGAGGATCCTGTAAGATCAGATGACGTCTTTAACACAGCCACCTCACAAAATAATTAGATTATACAAATAAAATTAATTTCATGTACTGTATATTTTGATATATATATATATATATATATATATATATATATATATATATATATATATATATATATATATATATATATATATATATATATGTCGTGCCGAATAGGCAGAACTTGCGATCTTGGCTTAAATAGCAACTCTCATCTTGCCATACAGGACAAGCGAAAATTTGTGTATGCAATAATTTCGCCAAAATCATTCTAAACCTAACGAAAAAAATATATTTCGTTGTGTTTGTTTAGTATTAAATTATTGTAAACAAATCTAAAATATATATAGTTGGGTTAGGCTAAAATAAATTGTTCTTGTTATAATAAGGTTAGGTAAGTTTTCTAAGATTCTTTTGGTGCAAAATTTATTTTTTTACATTAACATTAATGAAAAAAATATATCTTTAAACGTATAAGAGAAAATTTTAGAAAGGACTTAATTTTAAATGAGTTCTTGCTAATTGACCAGTTTTACATATTCGGCACGACATATATATATATATATATGCTCTCTGCCAATCCCTAGGTACCTTCCCCTCTTTCATACATTTATTAAACAAAAATACCAACCACTCCAACACTATATCCCCCCTCCCCCTGCTTTTAACATTTCTAACATGATCCCGTCAGTTCCAGCTGCTTTACCCCCTTTCATTCTACGTAATGCCTCACGCACCTCCCCCACACTCACAACTGGCTCTTCCTCTCTCCTACAAGATGTTAAATATATATATATATATATATATATATATATATATATATATATATATATATATATATATATATATATATATAATGTATGTATATAATAATTTTACAATTAAATATATCATACAACAATGGTTTTAATTTTTTTGGCACAGTTTTGCCAGAGTAGTGGAAAATAATAATGTAAATAGTGTTAAAAATAGGTTAAAATAATATTTAAATTAAGTCTGCTGTTAATACAACTTTATATAACTGTATCATTGTTGAATGAGGCAGACTGAGCCAGACTGAGCCAGACTGAGCCAGGCTGAGCCAGGCTGAGCCAGACTGAGCCAGACTGAGCCAGGCTGAGCCAGGCTGAGCCAGACTGAGCCAGGCTGAGCCAGACTGAGCCAGGCTGAGCCAGACTGAGCCACACTGAGCCAGGCTGAGCCAGGTTGAGTCAGACTGAGCCAGACTGAGCCAGACTGAGCCAGACTGAGCCAGGCTGAGCCAGGCTGAGCCAGACTGAGCCAGACTGAGCCAGGCTGAGCCAGGCTGAGCCAGACTGAGCCAGACTGAGCCAGACTGAGCCAGGTTGAGTCACACTGAGCCAGACTGAGCCAGGTTGAGTCAGACTGAGCCACACTGAGCCACACTGAGCCACACTGAGCCAGACTGAGCCAGTCTGAGCCAGGTTGAGTCAGACTGAGTCAGACTGAGCCAGACTGAGCCAGACTGAGCCAGACTGAGGCAGACTGAGCCAGGCTGAGCCAGACTGAGCCAGACCGAGCCAGGCTGAGCCAGGCTGAGCCAGACTGAACCAGACTGAGCCAGACTGAGCCAGGCTGAGCCAGACTGAGCCAAACTGAGCCAGGCTGAGCCAGACTGAGCCAGACTGAGGCAGACTGAGCCAGGCTGAGCCAGACTGAGCCAGACTGAGCCAGGCTGAGCCAGGCTGAGCCAGGCTGAGCCAGGCTGAGCCAGACTGAGTCAGGCTGAGTCAGGCTGAGCCAGACTGAGCCAGACTGAGCCAGGCTAAGCCAGACTGAGCCAGACTGAGCCAGACTGAGTCAGGCTGAGTCAGGCTGAGCCAGACTGAGCCAGACTGAGCCAGGCTAAGCCAGACTGAGCCAGGCTGAGTTAGACTGAGCTAGGCTGAGCTAGGCTGAGCCAGACTGAACCTGGCTGAGTTAGACTGAGCCAGGCTGAGCCAGGCTGAGCCAGGCTGAGCCAGGCTAAATATTGGGAACAGTATGAAGAGGCCAGGCGAGTAATTGTGAATTAACATTTATTTTTTGTACGTTTAAATACTGGTGGGCCCCGCTTATAAGAACATAAGAAAGCAGGAACACTGCAGCAGGCCTACTGACCCATGCGAAGCAGGTCCATGCCTCCACCCGGCCAAGAACAATGACCACCTAGTCAGGTCACTTCCACTTAAGGAAGGAACACGGCACCAGACCTTGTAGCACAAGCTAGTCAGGTCCAACTCACACCCACCCACACCCACTTATATATTTATCCAACCTTTATTTAAAACTGCACAACGTCTTAGCGTGTATGACGGTACTCGGGAGTTTGTTCCACTCATCCACAACTCTATTACCAAACCAGTGCTTTCCTATATCCTTCCTGAATCAGAACTTTTCCAACTTGAAACCATTGCTGCGAGTCCTGTCTTGGCTGGATATTTTCAGCACGCTGTTTACATTCCCTTTATTTATTCCTGTTTTCCATTTATACACCTCAATCATATCCCCCCTAATTCTACGCCTTTCTAGAGAGTGCAGATTCAGGGCCTCAGTCTATCCTCATAGGGAAGATTTCTGATACATGGGATCAACTTTGTCATCCTCCTCTGTACGTTTTCCAGAGCATTTATATCCATTCTGTAATATGGTGACCAAAACTGTGCAGCATAGTCTAAATGAGGCCTAACCAAGGATGTATAGAGTTGAACAACCTGAGGACTTCTATCATTTATACTTCTTGATATGAAGCCAAGAATTCTGTTAGCTTTACTGCGAACACTTATGCACTGTTGTCTTGGCTTCAGATTACTGCTAACCAGAACTCCTAAATTCTTTTTGCAATCAGTAGTATTAAGATCTACACTATTCACTTTATAAGTGGCATGGTTATTGTCCTGTCCAACATTTAGAACTTTGCATTTGTCTATATTAAACTGCATCTTCCACTTCTCCGACCACTGCATCAGTCTATTCAAATCATCCTGGAGTGCACTAATGTCCTCAACAGAATGAATTGGACGGCCTATTTTGGTGTCATCAGCAAATTTGCTTATGTCGCTCTTCATTCCGTCATCTATATCGTTTATGTAAATTGCGAACAACAAAGGGCCCAAAACTGACCCCTGTGGAACACCACTTGTGACGTGCCCTCATTCTGATTTCTCCCCATTTATGCAAACTCTTTGCTGCGTATTTGTCAACCATGCCTCTACCCAAGAAAAAATTTCTCCTCCTATTCCGTGTGCCTTAAGGTCGCCCTCGGGCAATTCTGAGCTCAGAGACCAAAAAATCGAAAAAATATGAAAAATTAGTTAATCTTACCGAAAAATAGAGCAAACATCTGGCAACATTTTGGTGTGCGTCTCGTGTCTGTACGATAATTAGATAAAAAGTTATCGTAATTATAAGAAAGATAACTACGTCATCACAGCGTGGCAACTCATGTCAAAACAACAACACGTGGACCAGCGCGTTCACGTCAACAATACCCCACACGTATTTTTTCCTTTTTTTTTTTTGGTGTATTTTTGAGCTAGTTCTAGTAAGTAGTAATTGGCAACCATCAGTGTAGCTGTGAGAAGGAGCTGCTGGTACTGGAGACAGTCAGTGCCGACGAGAAGTCTGAAGAAGGTGGAAGTACGTCGCTTCGTCTGACAGCTGTCAGATAAGATAAGATTTCGTTCGGATTTTTAACCCCGGAGGGTTAGCCACCCAGGATAACCCAAGAAAGTCAGTGCGTCATCGAGGACTGTCTAACTTATTTCCATTGGGGTCCTTAATCTTGTCCCCCAGGATGCGACCCACACCAGTCGACTAACACCCAGGTACCTATTTGCTGCTAGGTGAACAGGACAACAGGTGTAAGGAAACGTGTCGAAATGTTTCCACCCGCCGGGAATCGAACCCGGGCCCTCCGTGTGTGAAGCGGGAGCTTTAGCCACCGGGCCACTCCTTGGACCATCACTTTTTGCCTTTCATTGTATACTTTTTTTGTACACGATGCCTAGAAGGACTAAACATTATACCACGAAGCTTAGCAAGACGAAGAAAAAGCAGATGCAAGCAATGAGAAGGGCTAGAAAAATAGAAAAAGAGGCAGCTGCTTTGGGTGGTGACGCCATACCATCACCACCTCAGTCTTCTCAAGAGTTACTACTGCCACCACCCTCCTCTAAAGACGAATCCTTGTTCACTGCTGGTGAATTATTGGATATTTCAAAACGAGGGAAAACAAAGGATAAGAGCACAGCAAATGTGCCCAGTACCTCCATGGCCACCATGGCCACCGTGGCCACCGTGGTCACCTTGACAGCTTCTACTATCACGACTTCTACCTCCATGGCCACCTCCATGGCCACCATGACGACTACTACCTCTACAGCCACTACCTCCACGGCCAGTCCACATGTGGCCACCCCACGTTCACGAGGTCGACCTGTGGCCACACGACGTCCAGTTGGCCGACCCAAAGGATCGAAGACCAAAAGAGGTGTCACATCTGTGGCCAGCACCTCCATGGCCACATCTGTGGCCAGCACCTCCATGGCCACATCTGTGGCCAGCACCTCCATGGCCACATCTGTGGCCAGCACCTCCATGGCCACATCTGTGGCCAGCACCATGGCCACATCTGTGGCCAGCACCATGGCCACATCTGTGGCCAGCACCTCCACTGCCACCCCAGATGTGGCCAACAGCTCCATGGCCACCACTGATATTGATAATAGTGTTGAACGTGACAGTGACAGTTGTGTTGCGAGTGACATTCCAGTGTCAACACCTGCACCTGCTCGGGTGTCAAGTGCCAAAAAGAGAGTGTCATTATTTAATACTATAGATCCTAGTAGCACTGACAATAGAATGATAATTCTTGATCCTAGAAAATTACATGATGAGATCTTCTCGCAAGTATTTTGCCCTGAGTGTTGTGTTGGAAAAATGAAGACTGTATATTATGAACATCATCTAGAGGGCAGTGTTGTTCTAGAGTGTACTGTGTGTCCCCATAAGTTGGGGGAAAAACCGAAGAAGTATAAAACAATGAATGTTGCAACTGGTAAAATGGTGTATGGGGAACTGTTAGCAGGTCGTGGATACTATTCATTTATTCGTAGAAATGCAGTGTGTAGTTTGCCACGTATCAGTCTGGAGACATACAATAAATATGCGTCTATGATAACACAAAAATCTATTGAGTCATGTAAGAAAATACTTGCCGAATCTAAGGACATTATTGTTAAAGAATATGGCAAACTGAACATTGTACCAGATGACGCAAAAATTCTTGACATTGATGTAACATATGACGGAACATGGCAGACAAGGGGACATCACTCAAATATAGGCATTGGTGTAGCTATAGATGCCTTGACAAAATTAGTGGTTGATTATCAAGTTTTCAGTAAGTACTGTAATATGTGTATCTTTATGGAAAATTCTTGGAAGAAAAAGAAAGTAACTAATGAGAAATATGAAGAATTTCGCAAAAGACACGAGCTTGAATGCAACATAAACTATACAGGAACCTCTGCAAAGATGGAAAGTGAAGCAGCGGTAATGATGTGGCAGCGATCACTTGAAAATAATTTGAGATACAAATCAATTGTGAGTGATGGTGATAGCAACACGTATAAAGCCATTGTTGACGTCAACGATGGTGAAGGTCCTTATCCAGGTGTACATGTTGAAAAAGAGGAATGTATCAATCACTATGCTAAACGTCTAAAGACCAGACTAACAAATTTGGTCAAGTCACAATATGTTGAAAGAGAATTGAAAACTGGGAGGAAGAGGAAGGAGTTTGCAATGAAGGAAAGGGGCATGTTGACCGACGTTATAATCGATAAGTTGGCATACTACTTTCAGAAGAACCTGCGAGAGAAGATCAATCATGATGTTGAAGATATGAGGAATTGTATCCTTTCAAGCTTCTTTCATTGTTCCTCAAGTGATGAAAAACCACAGCATCACCTTTGCCCAACAGGTGATAATTCCTGGTGTTTCTACCAGAAAGCAATAGCAGCAAACCTTCCTCCACCGTCTCACACCACAATGAAAGTACAGTTCAACCTGGAACCTAGATACTTTGAGGAAGTGCATAATATTTACAAAGACCTAACAACAGATGAAATGATGCAGCGTTGTGTAAAAGGTAGAACGCAAAACCCTAATGAAAGTCTACATCAACGCATATGGTCTTACTGCAGTAAAGCCCTATTTCGAACAAAAAGGCAAGCTGATTTCGCAGTCAGCCATGCTGTGGCAGACTACAATAGTGGGTATGTGAGGAGCTGCCTAGACATACCACTTGGCTACGGACGTTCAAAAGTGACTCAAAAACACCTTGAATATATGGACAAGAACATGCAGAAAATACGAGCCAGAAAAAGGAAGAAGAGGAAAAGGGGACAGGACACGTCCTATGAACCTGGTGGACATTAGATGATAATGTGTCCACCTACACCTGGTCAAAGGTATGTAATTCTTGTGGTTTTTTGGTGTATTTTTATGTATATAAATATCATATATGTGTGCAATTACAGCATCTGCGTACATAATCACTGGGAATGGGATTTTGAGCATTCATTTCTTTCTTTTCAGTTTGATTGGGATGGATTGTCATGACTGGCCGACCTCAGAGAACTTCAGGATGAAGGGAACTTCATGGAACTTCAGGATGAAGGGATCTTCATGGAACTTCAGGATGAAGGGATCTTCATGGAACTTCAGGATGAAGAGATCTTCATGGAACTTCAGGAATATTGTCTGTACAACCAGTTCTACTCAATAAATGTATAAAAAGGCACTATGAGTATTTTTACCCACTCTATAATAATGTTCAGGAGAAATCACTTTATTATTACGCTTATATCAGCTTATATATCAACTCTACGGCTTATTTATCTATCAGAATTGATCTAATATGATATAATAAACACTCTAAATAACATACAAACATGTTATATACTCTAGACTGAAAAAAATAGGCCATAATATGGCGAAAGATTATCGGGAATATTTCGATAAATATTGAGTTACTGCTCTCCATGTCGTCTCCGTGTCGTATTCTTTGGTCTCTGAGTAAGAGAAAACGGTGTTTTGAAGAGGATAACCGCACTAGAACATCAGTTTACTAAGAAATACACCCAAACAAACGCGATTTTCGCGAAAAAAAACAATTTTTTTTTTGAGACGGTGGGCCGGCCGGCGTTCTAGGCCTATATCTCGGAAGTAACTTATTCACCTTCAGTTCCTATTTCTGCATTTATTACTTAATTAAATGGAATAATATTCACAGAAATTGTAGAATAATGCTTTCTCTAATTGTGTGTAATGTAATTTGGAAATATTCCAAATACTTTCGGAGTTATGTGGGAGTAAAGGGCAGATTTTTTGCAGTATTCCAGGAACTAAAAAAATATTTTTTTTTTTTTAAATAAAGATACGTTATTTAGAGAAAAGGCGTTGCCTAAACTTCGTATAAGCATTGCTCTCTCGGCACCAAGTGTCCAAACAACCTTACGATGTCCCATATAGGAATAAATAGGACCCAAAGGGCATTTTTCAGCAAATCAGCCTTTTTCAGTCTTTTCTCAGTTGTCGTTTGAGGTATATTTTTGATAAATATTTTCAAGAATGAGTGAAAACACTTTGTCTTGTGCACCAAAACTGGAGGAAATCGGACGGTAAACAAAAAAGCTACATTTCTCGGCCCGAGGGCCTCAATAGCCTCTGATGTGGATCTCTATCGAAAGCCTTACTGAAGTCTATATACACAATATCATATTCAATACCAGGATCTACCGCCTCAAATACCTTAATAAAGAAAATTAGTAAATTCGTAAGACAGGAACGCCCCTTAGTAAAACCGTGTTGAGATTCATTTATCAATTTATGCCTATCGAGATGGCTACGAATTGCCTCGGCAATTATTGATTCCATAAATTTCCCACTATGGAGGTAAGGCTTATTGGTCTATAGTTCGAAGCTAAGGACCTGTCACCTGCCTTGTAAATAGATATTACATTTGCCATTTTCCACTTATCAGGCAAAATGCCAGTTTGTAGTGATATGTTGAAAAGAATAGCCAAAGGTTTGCAAAGTTCCTCTTTACATTCCTTTAAAACCTTTGCAAACAATTCATCAGGACCTGGGGATTTGTCTGGTTTTAATTTCTCTATTTGTCTGAGGACCATGTCACTAGTTACTGCAATCGTGCATAGTTTATTATCCTGTTCTACATAATTTATTATTTTTGGAATTTCGCTAGTTTCTTTCTGAGCAAAGACTGAGAGGAAGTAAGAATTGAAAATTTCACACATATCCCTATCACTGTCAGTGATCTGACCTGAGTTACTCTTAAGTGGGCCAATCTTGTCCCTAATCTTACTTCTGTATACCTGAAGGAACCCTTTTGGGTTAGTCTTCGAATCCCTTGCGACTATAGCCTCATAATCCCTTTTTGTTTTTCTTATTTCTTTTTTTATTTCCCCTCTTTTGATACGTTTAAAAAATGCCTCTCTTTTGACCAATGAGATGTTTTAATCTATTTTTCATCCATTTGGGATCATTTTTGTTAGATCTAATTTCCCTACTCGGAACAAAAATTGTCTGGGCAGCTAGAACTATGCTCTGAAAAACGTCATATTGGCAACCAAGATCACCTACCTGACCCATAGTCAGGACATCCCAATTTAGGCCACCCAGGCAATTTTTCAGTCCCATGAAATCAGCCAATCGAAAGTCTGGGGCAGAGACTTGATTGCAGTTTATTGGGTAATTCCATAACATATTGAAACTATGTGATTTGTGATCACTTTCCCCAAACTTATCATTAACCTCAAGATTATTAATTAATGAATTTTTGCTGGTAAGAACCAAGTCAAGCAGATTGTTTTTCGCTAGTTGGTTCTGTCACAAACTGTTCTAAAGAGCAATCCTGAACTGTATCAAGAAAGTCACGAGACTCAAGATCTCCTGTCAAATTTTTCCAATCAATTTGTCTAAAGTTAAAATCCCCCATTAACACAACATTTTCATATCTAGACGCCTTATGAATTTCGTCTCATAACAGCTTACTGCACTACCTATCAAGGTTTGGGGGCTTATATATCACAACCAAAATTAATTTTTCATGACCCCTCGAGAAACTGCAGCCAAACAGATCCTGTGTCCGATGTTTCTAATCTTATATCATGTCTAGCACAACAATTATCTCTGACATACATCGCCACTCCACCATCCTTCCTGATGACCCTATCAGTGTAGAATAGTTTATAACCCTTTATGATGCATTCAGAAAGCATTTCTCTATTCTTCAAGTTGAACCAGGTTTCAGTTATAGCAATCATATCTGCATTACCTGCACTTGACAGTAATCTTAGCTCATCTATCTTATTTCTTAGACTCCTACTAATTATATAGTAAACCTTAAGGGAGCTAGTCACTCGTTGCCCTCTACTATCTCTCTTTGTTGATCAATTGATTTGCCTTTATTAGGAACTTTATTTTGAATATTGTCTTTCAAACATATCCCTGAGGTATCCTGATAATATCTGCTGTTTCCAACAATAATACTGCAGCCTGATTGTTTCCCACAAACACCCATACCTCTATAATCTATCAGTTTAAAGTCCTAGACAAGTCACCAATTACCCCCTCAATCGAATTGGTTAATGCAACCACTCCAGCCCCAGAGAGATGAACCCCATCCCTTGCAAGTTCCTTGCAGTACCTGTCTAGCCAGCAATTTATACCAATTGCCCTAGACATCCATTCATTGCCCACTCCCCTTCTAGGCAAGATGCTACATATGATAAGGATCCCTCTCTTAGATCTGACTACTTCTATGGCTGACCTGCACCTATCCAGTAGTTCCTGTCTCCTGCCCTTCCCAGTGTCATTTCCACCATCACTAAGACAGATAATGGGCTTATTCCTTTTACCTGACATAATATTACCCAACCTGCTGACTATATCACCAACACCAGCTCCTGGGAGGCACACCCTCTGTCTGACTTTTCTATCTCTGTTAGAAAAAGCACAGTCCATATATCTTACCTGAGAGTCGCCCACAATCAGAATATTCTTACCTTGATTAACAGGGGAGTCAGAGGTATCTTTAAGCTCACTAACCACTGAAGTACATTCGTCTTGGCGAACAGAGAATCGATTTCCTACCTTCACATCGTCTTTGTTAACCCTCCTTATCTTCCTTCTTCCTGAACTGTGAACCACTTGCCACTTAAAGCAGCTGCCACTCTCACTGGTGGTAAGCATTTCCTCCTTACCAGCACCAACTATCTCACACTCACTCCCAGACACATCTAGGCAAAGCTTAAGCCTCCTATTTTCCTCCCGAAGAAGTAGAACCTCTTTCTTCAACAATTTAACCTGAGATTCTAAAACACTACAACAAGCCATGATGCTTGGTAACAGCCCACGCTAATACTCAGGCAGCTCAGGACAGGTATGACCACACGTGACCACTGACCTCAGTGTTAGGTTCTGGGCTACCAGTGTGAAGTTAAAATCGCTGTAAAGTGAAAATATTCTTTTTTCACTTTCAAACGCGTACAAAAGCCAGAACATGCTTACACTATCATATATTAAGTGAGCAATAAAGCTAGGCCTAAAATGTGCATGTACAGTACACCCCTTACTTCAAAATATTTTCGTCCTTAGCTTATAGTGAGTGGTGAATATATTGTAAGAAGTCTGAATAAATGAGGAATGGGTATAACTAAAAAATGCTGCATTAGCGAAACACTGTCAAGCGAAGCGCTGTAAAGTGAGGCCTGTCTGTACATATCTCACTTCAATAATTAATGCCAGAAATAAGCATATTTTTACTACTGTTCTTTTATCTTCCAAAAAACTAACTACTTAATATTTTAAGCATTTTAGAATAATTTTTGATGTTCTTAGTCTCCTGTTATTAACCTTATCATGTTATGTTCTTAAAAAATTGCAATGTGTTCTTTAATACTATATTACTTGGAACCCTGACTGCAAATTATGGTAGATAATTTGAGTACCTCGTTCTTGGAGTCAGGTCGTGGAGAGAGGACTCTTCTGCGATAGTCCGAGGTAGAGGTTGTTCTGGTTGAACTAACGTGGTTTACGTTGTCTGAGGCAGAGGTGGGTCTGGTTGAGGTCATGTGGCCCACGGTGGGTCGATCACTAGGGTCACACTGAGAGGAACTTGGAGAAGAGATTGACGAATCCGGAGACCTCAGTCTGGGTAAGGTTGGGTACTGTTGGGCTCTTTCCACCTGTCCAGTGCCCACCTCCGGGCTTGCTACTGCCAGCTTCTGCTCTCCCTTCTGGAACACCTAAGAGAACACCATTATTATTACTTTAATATTCTTGAGATGGGGTCGTACAGAACATGATCTGAACAATGCAAACATCTGTTTACAAACAACTCACAAACAATTACCTGATCAAGTGATTATATGGACTCGGATTATTATGTTTTATTTTTATGTGAAGCACCAAACCCGCGTGGGTCATTTAACGTCGTTAACAGCGACGGATTTGGAATAGAATCATTGTAAAATGCTACACCTGGATAACAGTGGCTCCTGGCTGTGAAGTGACGATACTCTCCCCGTTGGTGTGGTTGAGTACTGCCTCTCGAGTGCGACTCAGACTCGCTTGGAGCTCCGACACTTGCTCCTCCAGGTAGCCAATGCGGTGGTTCAGACGAGTGTTGTCACTCCTGAAGGAAGAAAGTTTGATATTAGGTATTAGGAGATATAACTGCAACCTGTGTAAATGTACTTTACAGTATCGTCTGCTGTCGCAAAAAAAAAATCCTAGTTAAGTGAATTTCAAAACACACAAACTTCAGTCCTCTTCTGTTTGTGTTAAACCGGAGAATATTATAACTTTTAGAGAATATTCAGTAGATGACTGGCGCAGATAAGATATTAAGAGAGTACAATTGCTATAAATATACTGACAATCAATTTACAAAAATAGACATATTTGCAGCGTTAGAAGAAATAGTCAAAATACATATTCAAAAGATGCATATGTGGCCATTTACCTAAATTAGGATATTAAAATGAATATACAAAAAGAGCGTGCAAGTAAAGATATATTTTTTTCATTTATGTTAATGTAAAAAATTAATAATTTTGTACCAAAAGAACCTTAGAAAACTAACCTAACCCTAGTATAACAAGAACAGTTTGTTTTAGCCTAAACCAATTAAATATATTTTAGATAAATTCACAATAATTTAATAAACAAACACAATAAACTATATTTTTTTCGTTAGGTTCAGAATGACTGTTGCGAAATTATTGCATACACAAATTTTCGTTTACCTTATTCGGCAAGAAGAGCGTTGTTTTCTAAGCCAAAATCGCAAGTTTTTCCTATTCAGCACGTGGGAGTTGACTGTGAGGTGTGGTCTAAGCCCTTTAATTGCCTTCCTTTGATGTATTACTTTCATAGTTCCTTGATAATGTGAGTAGTCACGAAAGCGCTTGGAATTTCACTACTCTTTCACAGTGGTTGTTTTGCATATTTTAAAATCACCTGTTTACTGTGATCTTATTGCATATATATATATATATATATATATATATATATATATATATATATATATATATATATATATATATATATATATATATATATATATATACAAGGAATTCGCGAGAGCAGGCGAAATATACACAAACACTGATCTCTGGCTGAAGGAGACTCGAACCTACGAACCTTAGGACAAGGTACGCAGTACCTTGTTTGTGTATATTTCGCCTGCTCTCGCGAATTCCTTGCATTGTTAAAATGCAGGGGATGAGATGAAAAGCTGTAAGCCTTCTCCCTGAAAGCTGGCTGCCTTGGATCAAACGTGTAGCACAAGCTACACGCCAAGGTATTGTCCAGTGTGGGTAGATTGGTAAAGCACTGCGTACCTTGTCCTAAGGTTCGTAGGTTCGAGTCTCCTTCAGCCAGAGATCAGTGTTTGTATATATATATATATATATATATATATATATATATATATATATATATATATATATATATAACCTTCACATTCTCACGGAAAGCATAACCTACAGTCAAGGTGTGGAGAAATTTTCTCCAGGAGGGGGGCATTAGCCCCCTTCAGCCCCTTTCAGCCCTGAGGGGCCCAGCCCTCTCAGAAGGGGCAAACATCTTGTTTACTGCTACAGCAAGTAGTTGATCCCAGATGCAATACGAGCATGTGACGTGGTCAAGCGACCGCCGCTCCTTGCAAGTGTAGTTTAATAAGAAACAGCCCATCTCTTACCTTAGCTGGACAATTAAGGAAAATCCTGCTCCCACTTTATTACCATGATAAAGATAGTGACTCACGAAATCGTAATGGCACGATTGCAAACAAACCATACCACGGGCGGGGATAGAACCCGCGATCAGAGTCTCAAAACTCCAGACCGTCCAGTGGCTAACGCGACGGTTTGGAGTTTTGAGACTCTCTGATCGCGGGTTCTATCCCCACCCGTCGTATGGTTTATAAAGATAGTGGACATTGTTGTCTATGCTTAAGACAGTATGAATCAAGCATTCTGCTTTGCTTTATAGAGGAAGTTTGGCAAGGAAGCAAAAAGTACTAGGTCAGCTTTTCCATTATGTTCTAGGGGTATTGCAGTGGCATATGAGGCTGTGAGGTCAGATTACTTTTGACTCTACTGAGAGAGACATTGACGTGCCGGGATAACCAACAAAGAACACTGTTCCGCGCGTTTTGCACAAAAGAATCTCAATAAACACTTACAGAGAAGTGTGATCAGCTTCTTTAGTGACATTATGGTGTGAACAATTATTGATGAACAGTGTAACAACGAGTGTTGCGATCCAACAGAGTGTAGTGCGACATTCTTCAAAGAACACTATTCTTCAATCAAGACATCGGATATCCGGGCATAACTACAGGTCAGATACATATACCCAGGTAAGTGTACTAACTCGTGATGTACTACTATTGACTGCGCAGTTGAGTATAAAGTTGCGAGTTAGTCACTTATCATAAACCCCGGTGATAAGTGGACCTTTGAGTCCACACAAGTAAGTGTTGTCAGCAATCAGTGTCTGATATATGCTGACATAACACCCCCTAGGGGTAATTTATAATCATACATAATATACTTTCTTTCAGCCGTTGACTTCAACAGCTTCTCAAGACCTCGCCTGCAGGGGCGGCTGTGCAGGCAATGAGCTGTCTTACCAAGCTAAGTTCCCCCTATATTTAATCTTTAACTTTAGCTGGTAAACCATTTCTCAACAATTTGAAGGTGTTACCTCCATATAACTTCATATAGTTTATAAATCTGTTAACTACAATGTTGCACTAGCATCAAAATATTCAATGTTAATATCTCACCTAAGAGTTTCCTTCTCCTTGAGAGCTTTGTCGAGTCTGGCAATAAGTTCTTTGATCTCTCGGGTTCTTTCTTCCATCTGTTTCTCATGACGTCCTTCAGACCTGCGACCAGCCGTACCTGGGGTAGTTAGAAGAAATATTAGTCTCACGATGTACTTTTTAAAAGACAATGTATGTTACGTACTTCAAAAAGAGAGAAAAAAAACTGTTACTGGCTGTAAATCTATTAATACTATATAAAAAAATGTGGAACACTGCACGTTAACTTCATGGCATATTTTCTGCACACCGAATTGATCATGAGATAAGCATAATGATGCTGAATGATGCTGCTACTCTCAAGGGACACTGAGAGTACTTACCAGTGGTGGGTCTGGCGATGACAAGGTTGAGGTGAGACGATGACCCCATGAGTCTGGTGACTTGTTCCAACCCACGACCCACTACGTTCTCCCCATTCACCTCCAGCAGCCTGCAACACCAAAATAATAGAGAACATGCACAAGAGTGTGTCACTGATTATTAATTTATCTCGATAAATGAAAATTGCAGTTGCGTAAAGACCTCGGAGATACGATTAAAATATTAAAAAGCCATCAGTATATATTTACGAAATGGAGTGACGTCATGCACTATGGACATAGAAAGTTCCATCAAAATTTATCATTCGTCAGTTTTATTTCCTTATTGCTAATTATTTATTACCTAAATATGTTTGTATTAACGTGACTTGGGCTCTTGCTTATATGACTCACTGGTGACAGCTTTTGGATACATTTTCCTTTATAAGCATGACCAAAATAATTCCTTTTTCTTTTTTACCTATCACCCTTTTTAAGTCTGGTGTCATCTGTGGCCCAGTCTATGACACAGCCAAGGGGCGGTCGAGGTGTGACATGGAAGGGTGGGTTGCCTGGCGTGTGAGGGATAGCCATGCTCATGAGTGTGGCACCACCGAGAGCAGCACCACCTCCATTGGAGGTCAGGAGGGTGTGCAGCGAGGGCTGCGACCCGAGGCCACCATTACAAGTGGAAGATGAAGGACTGTCCTGAAGACGGGCGTTAAGGACGGTCGATTCCTCCTTCAAGTTGAGGATGTTGAGCTCTTCCCTCTCCAACTCGTACTCCAGCTCCGCCGCACGAATCCTGACGTCGATGTTACTGGGAAGAGTTAATATGTTAAGGTATTCAGAGAGGTTTCGTTAGCGAGAAAGTAAACAGAATGAGGAAACCTTCATGGTTCTCAGGAAACATCTTGGTAAAATAAACAAAGAGGAAAGGACGATGTCATATAGTATATTGAATTTAAGTGATTAAAGAGGATGCCCCTAAATATATTGATTATCTAATACAGATACAAATTAATATGAATAACAAGAGGCTCATAAAATTTATGCTGTTCTTGTTACTCCTGACGGAACCATCATATAAATATCACTGTAATCAAAAAAGTGATAAAAGATTCACAAAACTAAAAACGTTTCATTCTTTGAAAAGTAATTACAACGCAGTAATTATTATATCTGCAATAATTTCTGTCCTATAAACTTTATAATTAATAAAAAAATGAGCAATTAATAACAAATTATTAAATAGAATATGGCAATATGAAGCTAAAACTCTTTCATGTCGCATATTTAAACATTCAGAAACTACCATTAATTCAGCATATTATGAACCCACTGAACAGTGAACCCATATGATAATTAGTCCACAGGACCAGTAGACCATTAAACAGACCACTGGATATTTAATCAACTATACGAACTGAGGATCATTAGCCAGCCACATCAGTACAAATGAATACTCGGTTCACTGATCTACTTACTCTGTGATGTCAATCTTTTCTAGGGTTAACTTGAGGTTCTTGATAGCAACCTTCTTAGCGTCCATCTCGGCCTGCACCTTGTTGAGTCTGTCCTGGATGCTGCGACGCTCCGTCTCAGAGATCACTCCACCTCCCTCCCCGCTGCCGCCCACAGTCCCGCCCAAGTTTGTGATCTGGGTCTTCAGCCTGCAGGGAAACACAGTTCTTGCGTACAAGAATTTTCATCTCTGGATTAATTAACTTTGTCACCATCTCAGAATTAGACTCCTGAATTCATGAGTTGCATTCGCCTTCTCTAGAGAGAAAAAATCGAAGAAAAAACACAATTTGATCAGTAATAGTTTTGAGAACCATAAAATGAAGCACCGGAGTGACCACTGATGGTGCCTAAGAAACTCACGCGGCTCAGTGCTTCCACTTTCCTCTTGACTATTTATTGCTCAGTAAGTATATCTCACTGATCAAATTAAACATGCCATTTGCAATCTGCTGCTACGTAAGCATCTGCAACAATCAACAATACTTTAAGACGTTGCCACACGTGCATTCCGGGTCTCCTACACGCAGACACACTAGACACACAAATATGTGTCTAGTGTGTCTGCGTGTAACTAACACACTAAACAAGGTTACAAAGACGATCTTGTTTCTTACGACTGTATGACGGTGTCCTTGTCCCTAAGGGCTTGATGGAGAGCGTCCAGCTCTCTCACCAGGTCCCTGGCAGCCCTTGGCAGTGTCTCCAGCAGCGCCTCCCGACGTCTCTTCCACCCCAGAGACACCTCGATGCTCGCCATCTGTTCAACACATTATTATTATTATTAATTATTATTATTATTAATAGTATTACAATGTATTTTAATTTTTATTATGATTATGTGGAGCTATAAACCAGTGTGAGTTTATTCAACGTAATTATTGATCTAGACTCGAATCTGCGTCTGTTGAACGTGAGATAATGCTATCTAGTGGCGCTTGGCGAGTGATGGTGAGTGACAGACGTGTGATGGTGAGTAATGGGTGTGGTAGTGTAAGCGAAACAAATCATTTAAATTGCAAATTGCAAATGTTGCCATGAGGGACACACACTTCTAGTGTTACAAGTATATCACTAAATATATCAGTGTAAAGCACACGGTTTTTGGCAGATCTGAACTGGTGTCTGAAAAGTGAGAGTACACCGTCCTGGCCACCAGGTCAGCGCCAGCCTAACAGAATTCTCTCTAGCACCGTAGCACTGTAGAGCTGCGAGGCCACCATCTGTGACGCCACTGCCACAGTGGTGCATCCCAGGGCAGAATCAAGTTCTTGTCCCCTTTCATCATCTGTAAACTATGAGAACGTAATAGACGCTTGAAACTCTCTCCTCTCTCTCTCTCTCTCTCTCTCTCTCTCTCTCTCTCTCTCTCTCTCTCTCTCCTTTCCCGGTGCGGAGACATACAACTCTAGTGACTGTGATTGGCGTAATATGATCTGGTTATTATTACCAGGGTAGTGGTGGTAGTGGTGGTTGTACAGGTGGTAGTGATGGTAGTGGTGGAAGTGGTGGTGGTAGTGGTGGTGGCAGTGGTGGTAGTGGTGGTGGTAGTGGTGGTGATAGTGGTAGTGGTAGTAGTGGTGGTGGTCAGGGAAGAGTTGTGGTGATTGTGCTGCGTGAGGGTAATGGTGGTGGATATAGGAAGTATTGGTGGTGGCGTCGATTGTGAGAGTGTGTGTAGGAAGTGTTGGAGGTGACTCTGGCGGTGGTGGCGATGGTGCCCAGTGGCCTGGTGGCAAGAGCTCTCGCTTCACACGGTGAGGGTCCCGGTTCGATTCCCTGCGAAGGGGTGGAAACATTTGACGTGTTTCCTTACACCGGTTGTCTATGTTCACTCATTAGTAAAATAGGTACCTGGGTGTTAATCGACTGGTGTGTGTCGCATCCTGGGACAAAACTGACCTAATTTTTCTGAAATGCTCTGTATAACAAGTGGCTTTCCATATAGTAGTATGTCAGTGATGTCAGCTAGACCTGTATACCTTGTACATGTACTTGTAGAAATAAAGATTATTATTATTATTATTATTATTGTTATTATTATTAGTGGTCGTTGTGGAAGATGATGGTGCAAGTGTGAGTGGTGATGGTAGATGTTAGAAATGTAGATAGATCTTATATTCTATAGCGAGACTCATCTTTTTGAGCACTAAGTTCCGTCTACTTGCCAGTTAGCATAACAGAAGGCTCTCTTCCCATCCTCCACCCCTGCCCCCCGCCCCGGAGACACTGTCCGCTCAGAAGCTGGCTGATGCCATTACCCCAACGCATAAAAAATATGCGGGCATGTTTAAAAGGGAAGGTGAATATTAAATATGGTTTGGTTCGCCAACACTACCCTGACTACCACAACCACTACCAGTGTTATCCTGCAGGCGGTCCATTGTTATCTGATCGTCATGGTTAACTGATCGTCATTTTTTTTTAAATTAATATACAGTATACATACACGCTGGAGTAACAGCGAGTTCATTTTACAAATAATTTATCTGGCTTTGGCCAGGGATTGCGTATCTGCCATTTTTTAGCCAGTTAACTTAATTATGATTCCCAGGACCACTCGGCCAACGAAGTGATGTAAGGTGTACCATGACTGCTACCACAGGATCAAGTGATGGTGTATGGTGTACCATGACTGCTACCACAGGATCAAGAGATGGTGTATGGCATACCATGACTGCTACCACAGGATCAAGTGATGGTGTATGGTGTACCATGACTGCTACCACAGGATCAAGTGATGGTGTATGGCATACCATGACTGCTACCACAGGATCAAGTGATGGTGTATGGTGTACCATGACTGCTACCACAGGATCAAGTGATGATGTATGATGTACTATGACTGCTACCACAGGATCAAGTGATGGTGTATGGTGTACCATGACTGCTACCACAGGATCAAGTGATGGTGTATGGTGTACCATGACTGCTACCACAGGATCAAGAGATGGTGTATGGTGTACCATGACTGCTACCACAGGATCAACTGATGGTGTATGGTGTACCATGACTGCTACTTCAGGATCGAATGATGGTTTGACTCAGTCACATCTTACCAAATCTGCGGAGGCTCCAAATATTTCATCGTCTCCTATCTGTAAATGTGCATAACTTAAGAGACAGCTCTTTTCAGATCACTGACTTACATTCTTAAGGAATAGTAAAGGAACTTGAGCCATATGTTTCATATATGCAGAAGAGATGTAACTCAGTCATAATTTCGACACGAGTAAGTCAGGTGGGCAGCAGCTCACCTGACATCATCACTGACTCTCACTTATGTTAGGCAAAGAGTGATATCGAGCGTCAACGCTGTGAAAAGCGTTCACTTCAGGTATTATGAACTCCTTTACAAAGACCTATACTTAGGAACGAATTACAGTCAGAACAGGTATTTATACACCGCTATTACCATATTATGTTCTCAGTTCTCTGGCATTCAGTAGGATGAGCCAAACGTTTTCACGAAAATAAACATTAGTCTTTTAAGGGATTTTAATAATCCCATTACGCACGCATCCACACGAACAGCAACTCCACCTGACAGCACGAACATTAACACAACCTGACAATACGAACGACTTGTAACGACCGGCTGCACCACCTGCTGTTTCACTGGGAAACGGGTTGTTTTTGTGCGTCAGACATATAAAAAGAATACCAAAAAGCACAACAGCATTATTACCTAACTCATTTTATCAAGGTCGCTCCTGCAGCCAACATGATAAATATTACATATACATGTATATATATATATATATATATATATATATATATATATATATATATATATATATATATATATATATATATATATATATATGTCGTGCCGAATAGGCAGAACTTGCGATCTTGGCTTAAATAGCAACGTTCATCTTGCCATATAGGACAAGTGAAAATTTGTGTATGCAATAATTTCGCCAAAATCATTCTGAACCTAACGAAAAAAATATATTTCGCTGTATTTGTTTAGTATTAAATTACTGTAGACAAATCTAAAATATATTTAGTTGGGTTAGGCTAAAATAAATTGTTCTTGTTATAATAAGGTTAGGTAAGTTTTCTAAGATTCTTTTGGTGCAAAATTTAAAATTTTTGCATTAACATTAATGAAAAAAATATATCTTTAAACATATAAAAGAAAATTTCAGAAAGGACTTAATTTTAAATGAGTTCTTGCTAATTGACCAGTTTTACATATTCGGCACGACATATATATATATATATATATATATATATATATATATATATATATATATATATATATATATATATATATATATATATATATACAATAAGATCACAGTAAACAGGTGATTTCAAAATATGCAAAACAACCACTCTGAAAGAATAGAGAAATTCCAAGCGCCCATTCTATAAACTTTACTGTTGAGTTTGAGGAAAATAACTCATTGCCTTTTCTAGACGTTTTAATTATTAAGGGTAATAATGAATTCAAATTTAAAATTTACAGAAAACCTACAAATAACTGTTCCTATGTCCACTATTATTCCTCGCATCAAGATAGAGTCAAACTGTCTGTTTTCTCATCAATGTTTTTGAGAGCTTTACGAATTTGTAGTCCTGAGTTCATAGATGAGGAAATATCCAAAATTTATGAAATAGGTAATGATTTAAAATACCCAAGAAATGTAATTGATAAATCTTTTAAAGTTGCTAGAAACACTTTTTATAATCCAAAAAGGGGCAACCAGCCTTATTCAACTAAAAATATGTTGGTTCTCCCTTACCATGAAAACTTGGTTGATATGCCTTCTCTTCTTAAGACTTTTAATATTAAAGTTGTATTCAAAAATCTTGATACAGTAAAAAAACTTTTGATAAAGAATTCCCCCCAAAATGCTGATGGATGTGTCTATAAGATTCCTTGTAAAATTTGCGATAAAGTTTATTACGGTCAAACTGGTAAAAATCTCGAACTAAGATTAAAACAACATAAATATAGCATTAGAACTGGACAAGATTCCAATGCTCTATTTATTCATGTAAGAGATTTTAACCATCCAATTGATTTTCAAAAAGTTGAGAAAGTAGTATCTAGCAAGTCCATGGTCGACAGGAATATAATTGAATCTTGTTTCATAAAAAGCAGTTTTGACAATAATATGAATATTTCCTTTGGTTTATATAAATTAGATCCATTTATAATTAATAGAATTTGGGAAGAATTTAATAATACACTGGACAAATAATTTTTAAATTTTCTTGGGTAGAATAGTTTGGGGGTGAGTTTTGCAAAGGACCTTTCCAAGTTGGCTCGCCGCGCGTCACGTGTTTAACCGTTGTGGGATCTGATAGTGAGGTGCTGGCCGGACCCCTTATATAGCTTCCTTGGATGCTTCACTTTCATAGTTCCTTGATAATGTGAGTAGTCACGAAAGCGCTTGGAATTTCTCTATTCTTTCAGAGTGGTTGTTTTGCATATAATATATATATATATATATATATATATATATATATATATATATATATATATATATATATATATATATATATATATATATATATATATCGTGCCGAATATGTAAAACTGGTCAATTAGCAAGAACTCATTTAAAATTAAGTCCTTTCTAAAATTTTCTCTTATACGTTTGAAGATATATTTTTTTCATTAATGTTAATGTAAAAATTTTTAATTTTGCACCAAAAGAATCTTAGAAAACTTATCTAACCTCATTATAACAAGAGCAATTTATTTTAGCCTAACCCAATTAAATATATTTTAAATACGTTTACAATAATTTAGTACTAAACAAACACAATCAAATATATTTTTTTTCGTTAGGTTCAGAATGATTTTGGCGAAATTATTGCACACACAAATTTTCACTTGTCCTATATGGCAAGATGAGCGTTGCTATTTAAGCCAAGATCGCAAGTTCTGCCTATTCGGCACGACATATATATATATATATATATATATATATATATATAATATATATATATATATATATATATTATATATATATATATATATATATATATATATATATATATATCATGTATATGTAATATTTATCATGTTGGCTGCAGGAGAGACCTTGATAAAATGAGTTAGACAAGGATGTGTGATGTCACCGTGGCTGTTTAATATATTTATAGATGGGGTTGTAAGAGAAGTAAATGCGAGGGTCTTGGCAAGAGGCGTGGAGTTAAAAGATAAAGAATCACATATAAAGTGGGAGTTGTCACAGTTGCTCTTTGCTGATGACACTGTGCTCTTGGGAGATTCTGAAGAGAAGTTGCAGAGATTGGTGGATGAATTTGGTAGGGTGTGCAAAACAAGAAAATTAAAAGTGAATACAGGAAAGAGTAAGGTAATGAGGATAACAAAAAGATTAGGTGATGAAAGATTGGATATCAGATATTGGGAAGATGGAAGGAATATTTTGAGGAATTGTTAAATGTTGATGAAGATAGGGAAGCTGTGATTTCGTGTATAGGGCAAGGAGGAATAACATCTTGTAGGAGTGAGGAAGAGCCAGTTGTGAGTGTGGGGGAAGTTCGTGAGGCAGTAGGTAAAATGAAAGGGGGTAAGGCAGCCGGGATTGATGGGATAAAGATAGAAATGTTAAAAGCAGGTGGGGATATAGTTTTGGAGTGGTTGGTGCAATTGTTTAATAAATGTATGGAAGAGGGTAAGGTACCTAGGGATTGGCAGAGAGCATGCATAGTTCCTTTGTATAAAGGCAAAGGGGATAAAAGAGAGTGCAAAAATTATAGGGGGATAAGTCTGTTGAGTGTACCTGGTAAAGTGTATGGTAGAGTTATAATTGAAAGAATTAAGAGTAAGACGGAGAATAGGATAGCAGATGAACAAGGAGGCTTTAGGAAAGGTAGGGGGTGTGTGGACCAGGTGTTTACAGTGAAACATATAAGTGAACAGTATTTAGATAAGGCTAAAGAGGTCTTTGTGGCATTTATGGATTTGGAAAAGGCGTATGACAGGGTGGATAGGGGGGCAATGTGGCAGATGTTGCAAGTGTATGGTGTAGGAGGTAGGTTACTGAAGCAGTGAAGAGTTTTTACGAGGATAGTGAGGCTCAAGTTAGAGTATGTAGGAAAGAGGGAAATTTTTTCCCAGTAAAAGTAGGCCTTAGACAAGGATGTGTGATGTCACCGTGGTTGTTTAATATATTTATAGATGGGGTTGTAAGAGAAGTAAATGCGAGGGTCTTGGCAAGAGGCGTGGAGTTAAAAGATAAAGAATCACACACAAAGTGGGAGTTGTCACAGCTGCTCTTTGCTGATGACACTGTGCTCTTGGGAGATTCTGAAGAGAAGTTGCAGAGATTGGTGGATGAATTTGGTAGGGTGTGCAAAAGAAGAAAATTAAAGGTGAATACAGGAAAGAGTAAGGTTATGAGGATAACAAAAAGATTAGGTGATGAAAGATTGAATATCAGATTGGAGGGAGAGAGTATGGAGGAGGTGAACGTATTCAGATATTTGGGAGTGGACGTGTCAGCGGATGGGTCTATGAAAGATGAGGTGAATCATAGAATTGATGAGGGAAAAAGAGTGAGTGGTGCACTTAGGAGTCTGTGGAGACAAAGAACTTTGTCCTTGGAGGCAAAGAGGGGAATGTATGAGAGTATAGTTTTACCAACGCTCTTATATGGGTGTGAAGCGTGGGTGATGAATGTTGCAGCGAGGAGAAGGCTGGAGGCAGTGGAGATGTCATGTCTGAGGGCAATGTGTGGTGTGAATATAATGCAGAGAATTCGTAGTTTGGAAGTTAGGAGGAGGTGCGGGATTACCAAAACTGTTGTCCAGAGGGCTGAGGAAGGGTTGTTGAGGTGGTTCGGACATGTAGAGAGAATGGAGCGAAACAGAATGACTTCAAGAGTGTATCAGTCTGTAGTGGAAGGAAGGCGGGGTAGGGGTCGGCCTAGGAAGGGTTGGAGGGAGGGGGTTAAAGGAGGTTTTGTGTGCGAGGGGCTTGGACTTCCAGCAGGCATGCTTGAGCGTGTTTGATAGGAGTGAATGGAGACAAATGGTTTTTAATACTTGACGTGCTGTTGGAGTGTGAGCAAAGTAACATTTATGAAGGGATTCAGGGAAACCGGCAGGCCGGACTTGAGTCCTGGAGATGGGAAGTACAGTGCCTGCACTCTGAAGGAGGGGTGTTAATGTTGCAGTTTAAAAACTGTAGTGTAAAGCACCCTTCTGGCAAGACAGTGATGGAGTGAATGATGGTGAAAGTTTTTCTTTTTCGGGCCACCCTGCCTTGGTGGGAATCGGCCGGTGTGATAAAAAAAAAAAAAAAAAAAAAAAAAAAATTCGTAGTTTGGAAGTTAGGAGGAGGTGCAGGATTGCCAAAACTGTTGTCCAGAGGGCTGAGGAGGGGTTGTTGAGGTGGTTCGGACATGTAGAGAGAATGGAGCGAAACAGAGTGACTTCAAGAGTGTATCAGTCTGTAGTGGAAGGAAGGCAGGGTAGGGGTCAGCCTAGGAAAGGTTGGAGGGAAGGGGTAAAGGAGGTTTTGTGCGAGGGGCTTGGACTTCCAGCAGGCATGCGTGAGCGTGTTTGATAGGAGTGAATGGAGACAAATGGTTTTTAATATTTGACGTGCTGTTGGAGTGTGAGCAAAGTAACATTTATGACGGGGTTCAGGGAAACCGGCAGGCCGGACTTGAGTCCTGGAGATGGGAAGTACAGTGCCTGCACTCTGAAGGAGGGGTGTTAATGTTGCAGTTTAAAAACTGTAGTGTAAAGCACCCTCCTGGCGAGACAGTGATGGGGTGAGTGATGGTGGAAGTTTTTCTTTTTCGGGCCAACCTGCCTTGATGGGAATCGGCCAGTGTGATAATAAAAAAAATAAAATAATATAAAATATATATATATATATATATATATATATATATATATATATATATATATATATATATATATATGTCGTGCCGAATAGGCAGAACTTGCGATCTTGGCTTAAATAGCAACGCTCATCTTGCCATATAGGACAAGCGAAAATTTGTGTATGCAATAATTTCGCCAAAATCATTCTGAACCTAACGAAAAAAAAATATTTCACTGTGTTTGTTTAGTATTAAATTATTGTAAACAAATCTAAAATATATTTAGTTGGGTTAGGCTAAAATAAATTGTTCTTGATATAATCAGGTTAGGTAAATTTTCTAAGATTCTTGTGGAGCAAAATTAAAAAATTTTACATTAACATTAATGAAAAAAATAAATCTTTAAACGTATAAGAGAAAATTTTAGAAAGGACTTAATTTTAAATGAGTTCTTGCTAATTGACCAGTTTTACATATTCGGCACGACATATATATATATATATATATATATATATATATATATATATATATATATATATATATATATATATATATATATATATATATATATATATATATATATATACAAAACAACCACTGTGAAAGAGTAGTGAAATTCCAAGCGCTTTCGTAACTACTCACATTGTCAAGGAACTATGAAAGTAATGCATCAAAGGAAGGCAATTAAAGGGCTTAGACTACACCTCACAGTCAACTCCCACAACAAAGAAACACCTGACGCGCGACAATACCGGACCCATAAGAAAAGAGGAACACTGCAGTAGGTCCGCTGGTCCAACTAGACAGGTCCTCACGACATCCCATTAACAAATTATTCTACCCAGAGAAAAAAGGTTTATTATTTATCAAATGTATTATTAAACTCTAACCAAATTTTATTAATTATAAATGAATCTAATTTATATAAACCAAAGGAAATATTCATATTATTTTCAAAACTGCTTTTTATGAAACAAGATTCAATTATATTCCTGTCGACCATGGACTTGCTTGATACAACTTTCTCAACTTTTTGAAAATCAATTGGATGGTTAAAATCTCTTACATGAATAAATAAAGCATTGGAATCTTGTCCAGTTCTAATGCTATATTTATGTTGTTTTAATCTAAGTTCGAGACTTACCAGTTTGACCGTATTAAACTTTATCGCAAATTTTACAAGGGATCTTATAGACACATCCGTCAACATTTTGGGGGGAATTCTTTATCAAAAGTTTTTTTCAAAAAGTTGAGAAAGTTGTATCAAGCAAGTCCATGGTTGACAGAAATATAATTGAATCTTGTTTCATAAAAAGCAGTTTTGAAAATGATATGAATATTTCCTTAGGTTTATATAAATTAGATTCATTTATAATTAATAAAATTTGGTTAGAGTTTAATAATACATTTGATAAATAATAAACCTTTTTTCTTGGGTAGAATAATTTGTTAGTGGGATGTCGTGAGGACCTGTCTAGTTGGACCAGCGGACCTACTGCAGTGTTCCTCTTTTCTTATGAGTCCGGTATTGTCGCTTGTCAGGTGTTTCTTTGTTGTGGGAGTTGACTGTGAGGTGTAGTCTAAGCCCTTTAATTGCCTTCCTTTGATGCATTACTTTCACAGTTCCTTGACAATGTGAGTAGTCACGAAAGCGCTTGGAATTTCACTACTCTTTCACAGTGGTTGTTTTGCATATTTTAAAATCAGCTGTTTACTGTGATGTTATTGCATATATATATATATATATATATATATATATATATATATATATATATATATATATATATATATATATATATATATATATATATATATATATATATATATATATGTATATATATTTATATATATATATATAGAAAGATTACAGTTTTCTAACTGTACGACCATAAAATATTTATCATGATAAATGTAGGACATCGCGTGACAAACCTTCAATAGCAAACTCAAGCAAAGGGTCAACTAAGAAAGCATTTTTGTGTACGTCAGTGTGTGTGTGTGTGTGTGTGTGTGTGTGTGTGTGTGTGTGTGTGTGTGTTAGTTACCATTTTGTCCTAGGCACATGTCAATTAGACACTTGGCCTGTTGTATATAAGAGTGAGTGAGTGTGTGTGTGTGTGTGTGTGTGTGTGTGTGTGTACGTACTCGACTAGTTGAGGTTGCAGGGGTCGTGTGTGTGTGTGTACTCACCTATTTGTGGTTGCAGGGGTCGAGTCTTAGCTCCTGTGTGTGTGTGTGTGTACTCACCTATTTGTGGTTGCAGGGGTCGAGTCACAGCTCCTGGCCCTGCCTCTTCGCTGATTGCTACTAGGTCCTCTCTCTCCCTGGCCCATGAGCTCTATCATACCTCGCCTTAAAACTATGTATGGTTCCCGCCTCCACTATGTCACTTTCTAGGCTATTCCATGGCCTGACTTCTCTATGACTGAAGAAATACTTCCTAACATCCCTTTGATTCATCTGAGTCTTCAACTTCCAATTGTGACCTCTTGTGTCTGTGTCCCTTCTCTGGAACATCCCGTCTTTGTCCACCTTGTCTATTCCGCGCAGTATTTTATATGTCGTTATCATGTCTCCCCTGACCTTCCTGTCCTCCAGTGTCGTCAGGCCGATTTCCCTCAACCTTTCTTCGTAGGACAATCCCCGTAGCTCTGGGACTAGTCTTGTTGCAAACCTTTGCACTTTCTCTAATTTCTTGACGTGCTTGACTAGGTGTGGATTCCAAACTGGTGCTGCATACTCCAGTATGGGCCTGACGTAAATGGTATACAGAGTCTTAAACGAATCCTTACTCAGGTATCGGAACGCTATCCGTAGGTTTGCCAGGCGCCCGTATGCTGCAGCAGTTATCTGATTGATGTGAGCCTCAGGAGATATGCTCGGTGTTATGCTCACCCCCAGATCTTTTTCCTTGAGTGAGGTTTGCAGTCTTTGGCCATCTAAACTATATTGTGTCTGCGGTCTTCTTTGCCCTTCCCCAATCTTCATGACTTTGCATTTGGCAGGGTTAAACTCAAGGAGCCAGTTGCTGGACCAGGCTTGTAGCCTGTCCAGGTCTCTTTGTAGTCCTGTGTGTGTGTGTGTGTGTGTGTGTGTGTGTGTGTGTGTGTGTAAAATCAGTGCAAATTTAAACTTGAGACAGGAAAATGTTTCATGGTTTATAGCAAAATACTAACTAAAATTAAATTAGATGAACTTCTAAAGCCTTCCCATTATTAATCCCAAGAACCAGTAGACTGGCGAGTATGTACCAAAAGGTTTCCCGGTAACAATCCCAAGCAGTAGTAGACTGGCAAGTATATGCCAAAGATTGATAATAAATAACCAGCTGTAAGGGTACAATATAATACCTGATAACATTATCACAGCTTTCCAAACAAGAACTGTTCATTAATTTTTTTCACAGCCCAAATTAATAACTAATTTTGGCCTTGTGTGTGTGTGTGTGTGTGTGTGTGTGTGTGTGTGTGTGTGTGTGTGTGTGTGTGTGTGTGTGTGTGTGTGTGTGTGTGTGTAAGGGGATGCGAGGTACTGGAGTTTTGAGCAGCAGCTTTAACACGAGTAGCTCATTAGGAAGTACCATCACTGCTTCAGTTTCCTCTAGACTGCACCAGTCTCGTCTAATGCCACGTATTGAGCACCAAGGCTCAACACAGCACACGGCAGCATCAGAGGTTCAACACAGCACACGGCAGCATCAGAGGTTCAACACAGCACACGGCAGCATCAGAGGTTCAACACAGCACACGGCAGCATCAGAGGTTCAACACAGCACACGGCAGCATCAGAGGTTCAACACAGCACACGGCAGCATCAGAGGTTCAACACAGCACACGGCAGCATCAGAGGTTCAACACAGCACACGGCAGCATCAGAGGTTCAACACAGCACACGGCAGCATCAGAGGTTCAACACAGCACACGGCAGCATCAGAGGTTCAACACAGCACACGGCAGCATCAGAGGTTCAACACAGACCACTGGCCTCATCACAGAAGTCACCCCACAGCATCAGGATCCTCACAACAAATATCCAACACAGCACACGGGCCTTCACCACACCACACAACACTGGTCCACCATGGCACACAGAACCCTCGCTACAGAGGTTCACTGCGTGACTGACACCACCCCACCTTTGCCACTCACTGAGACCAGGTTCAACACGCAGCTCATGCCACCACCAGAGAAGGGGAGAGAGAGTGAGAGAGAGACAAGATAGTGAAAAGGACTGGACTGAAAAAAACAGGGAAAGAATAAGGAAAGTAACAGAGAGAAAATTGGAGCGAAAATGACAGAGATAAATGGGTGAGAAACAAGGATAAATGTTCTAAATATTTAATTCCGGTGGGGTTTGAAATCTCTAATTTTTGGACATTCAGTTATACAATACTGAAGTGTGTTATTACTCTTTGTAAGTGACTCTCACACATTTAACACCAATTCGTAACTGCAACAATATCTTCCTGCCGAGTGTCGCAGAGTTTAATTGCATCTGGGGACGTTAAAATTACATGAATCATCTTTGGAATCTGTGGTTATCCTAACGTTATTCCGGCCTCCGCTGTCTCGCGTCTTGGCCAAACACCGGAGGTTCCTAAACACTGATGTTCACACCTCTCGGAAATATTCCGAAATGGTGGAGTTCGCGTCTAATATCCTTTATTTTGTTATATTTCAAACATATTCGACATATTTGAGAATATTAGCATTTTAAAAGTAAATTAGTGTATGGTAACTTTTGTATTGTTAATTTTTGAGAGTTTTCTCCTGGAGTATCCAACTCAGCTGACGATCATTGCGGAATTATCGTTCACAACTCCCATACACAAGACTCGACTTATGGCCGAAATAAAAATAAAACACATCGAAGCTGAAATCTTGGCTTCTCTGATTGAAAGTCTGAGCGACGTAATTCTTCTCTTCGCTTCCTGATGCGTTATAAGAATATAAAATACGCGAATTAAATTGAATTCATTAAAAATCTGCCTAATAAAATGATGGACGGTTGACTAACTATATTTAGTTGTGATGAGGTTCAGCAGGAGTCATTCAGTCTGTCAGTTGATGGGAAGGTGTGTTGTGATAATTATTATAGTCGTGTTTATTTGAATGTCATGTGCTCAGCGGATGAAATTGAGGGTTTTTAAAACTGTGTGCAGCGAAACGTGCAGTGACCATGGTACCTTTCTGCACACTGAAGTGCGCAGGTTGTCACGCAGCAAGGTTTTCACCAGGCTTATTGAACTGACATGCGAAGTTCAGTTATTTTTTGTGAACAACCCATTTCACTTGTCTTTTTGTCTACATGAAGAAGACTGTTTACTAAAACTAGAAAATTTGACAGACTTTGTTCGAGCTTTGAATGCGGTGACTGTACGTCTGCCTGGTGGGAGCGCTGCTGTGCTCAACACACAAGGTCGAAGCAACCATCAAATCTGACATTCTCGTCAAGCTGTGTAAATGCGATTTCTCTTCATGGCTTTCAATCACTACAAGAATGCATCGAAACGGGTGAAATTATCTTGAATGAGCATGCGAAAGCCCTCATAAATGAACACCTCGAGCACCTGAGCTAACAGTTACGTAGATACGTACATCCAGGAGGCATGTCTCACCTGAATACACAATCCATTCGAAATTTCTCTCCCTGTTTCACAACTGTCATTTCATGAACAAGAGAAACTAATGGATATATCACCTGGTGGGGGACTGTAAATACAGTTCAAACAAAAAACACTTGCGGATTTCTAGGCACAAATCGTGCAATAGTATCCTGACTTACACAAGAGAGCCTTGAGGTTATTGATGCCATTTGCCGTAATGTAAGTGTACGAGGCCGATTTTTCTGAGCTCACAACAATGAAGACAAAATATCACCAGAGGATTATTGTCACTTGCAACCTGACTAAGCTTTCCGCTGAAACACTAACCTGTCTAATCACACTGATAGGTAAGCAGCAATGTAACAATATTTTCTGTTATTTACATAATTCTTATTATTTTCCATTATCCGTATTCATAACATGTTATAACGTTGTCCATGATTAGCCCCCAAAAAACATAACGTTTGTATAACGGCGGTAATGGATGTGTCATGATGCGTGTCGTGCCGTTGTCAACACATTAAGTGACATGTGATGGGGAGGAAGGTGTGGTGACTGTCATAGTTTGGGAACCTCTGTCGTAGAGGGTTGCCGATTACAATAATTATTATTATTTATTATTAATTGTATTATTTGATTCGAAAACAAGTCATACAGCAAAATAAATAATAAATTTGAACTAACTCTTTGTTGCCTCTCATTGTATGAAGTAGAATGATTTTTTGGGAGATGATGTAGGACTTCCTAATACCTACGTAAGATGATGCCCATGAGAAAAAGACTTAAGGCATGGGAGTGGAGCGTGGATGGAGACGTGGGTGTGTGGGTGGAGGTGAAGGAAGCAGCCCAGGAGAGGATACTAATGATTACAGAGCTCTCTAAGAGTTCTCTCACGTGATATACAAAAACTCACACATCTCACTTCAACCCTTCTCGTCCCACCAGCAAACTTTCACACATCCCATTTTCCACCACTGCAACGACCACAGAATGAGAGAGAAAAATCGTCAAAATTGGATGGTAAAGCAAGAATGGGGAACTTTTTTGTATGTAGAGGGCTGGCGGCCACCTCCGGAACCCTCCACCCAAACAATTACACACCCACCACGACCTCGCCTCAGCCATGCTAGCTGGAGGGCGGAATAAAACAAAAAAGTTTTGTGACCCTGGTAGGAAGGCTGGGGTCCGAAGGGCAGAGGGAGAGGGGGAGAGAGAAGGGGTAATAAGGGTGGATAAAGGAAAAAAAAGTTAATGAAAGATCATAAAGGCATGATGAAGGAAAGAAAGGGAGTGACTGAGGTACTGGAGTTGCTGTCGTAGTTGGTTTGTTCGTCAGGGAACAATAATCACTTGATGAGCGTCAACGTTATGAGTGATGACCACTCAGTCAGTGGCCGCCTGTCAGTCTCGTCAACATTTCACTGTAGCAAGTAAGTTTATTCAGGTATACACAAATCCAGTTACACAGATTATCATACATAGCAGCATATGTGTAGAGAACCTGTGATAACACAATAAGTCAAAGTGGCTTATTTCCACTGGGGTCCTTTTAATACCTTATTATTATACTATAAAGGAGATATAGCATTGTTTGATTAGTTGTGATTTATGACTTGTTGCAGTGGTGGTCGTACTGGGTCGTATAGCCGGATTGTGGTGCCGGCTCGTGGTGCCGGGTCGCGGTGCCGGATCGTTATGCAGGGTCGTGGTTCCGGATCGCAGTGCCGGGTCGCATCGCCGGGTCGCAGTGCCGGGTGGTAGTACCGGGTCGTAGTGCCGGGTCGTAGTGCCGGGTCGTGGTGCCGGGTCGTGGTGCCGGGATCAGGTGTTCAACACAGCATGAATATCTTGGTTTAATCCTCCTCCATCCAGGAATAAACGTAAAACATCGTCACTCAGTAAGTTCACTGACCCCTGTCAGATATATTATTTACACCTGCTGTCTAATATATTAATGGGATCTTACGTCCCTCATCTAACCATACAAACTAATGGAACTTTACCTCGCTCTCCACAATCAAAAGTTCTAAGCAACTTTCCCAAATTTGCTTGTAACAGAAAGTCTATAAATATTACGTAGATAAATTAGACACATGTGCAACACTTGGGTATCTTTAGAGATACCCAAGTGTTGCACATGTGTCTAGTTTATCAACTTGTCGGTTCTCTGAACCATTCATCTTCAAATATTACGTACTTACATGCACCCCCGCTAACCCTCTTAGGGTCTAGTTTCAAAGCCTTTTGGGTAGATATACGCTCTTATGCTGTCCACTTGATGGGTATAGTATATTTCATTGTGTTTGTTTATTATTAAGTTAGTGTAAACTTACCTAAAATATTCTGTTTAGTTGGATTAGGCTAAATTAAATTACACTTGTTATAATTAGGTTAGGTAAGTTTTCTAAGGTTCTTTTAGTACAAAATTATTAACTACTGCATTAACATAGTGAAAAAAAAATCTTTAAACATGTAAGAGGAAATTTTAGAAATGACTTAATTTTAAACGAGTTCTTACTAATTGACCAATTTTACCTATCCGGCACGAACAGCATATAAGTATATAAGCCACTTCTTCGCACAGCTGCTGTATTCTTTCCAAGATTAATGGACTGATTACATCGACTCAAGGCTGAGGGACTGATTACCTCAAACTCCTCCTGTTCTTCACCATTCTCCTTTGTATGGACTGATGAAGCCGCTGTGTGGCGAAACGTTTCCTCATTAAAAATACTCAAGTGTTGCACATGTGTCTAATTTATCACCTTTCCGGTTCTCTGAACCATTCATCTACAACCACGAGAGGAGCTCAATGATAGCTCTAGGCCTTTCGTGTTGCAATCAACGCATCAGGAGCTTGCAATGGTACAGAAAATAGGAGAATGTCCAAGCAAATATGATCACAGAAAACGCCTGTGCTGGACTCCAATAAAGGCGCGGACAACAACATAATAATAATAATAATAATAATAAAACGAGTAATCACTTACCCGATCATAAATACGGATGGATCCTCACGTCACTCACCACAACATAATGTCAGGTTCTCACACTATTCACAACATACTCACTAAGTCATCACAATACATACACTGAGGGACTATCACAACATACCCACTGAGGGATTATCACAACATACCCACTGAGGGATTATCACAACATACCCACTGAGGGACTATCACAACATACCCACTGAGGGATTATCACAACATACCCACTGAGGGATTATCACAACATACCCACTGAGGGATTATCACAACATACCCACTGAGGGATTATCACAACATACCCACTGAGGGACTATCACAACATACCCACTGAGGGATTATCACAACATACCCACTGAGGGATTATCACAACATACCCACTGAGGGATTATCACAACATACCCACTGAGGGATTATCACAACATACCCACTGAGGGATTATCACAACATACCCACTGAGGGATTATCACAACATACCCACTGAGGGATTATCACAACATACCCACTGAGGGATTATCACAACATACCCACTGAGGGATTATCACAACATACCCACTGAGGGATTATCACAACATACCCACTGAGGGATTATCACAACATACCCACTGAGGGATTATCACAACATACCCACTGAGGGATTATCACAACATACCCACTGAGGGATTATCACAACATACCCACTGAGGGATTATCACAACATACCCACTAAGGGATTATCACAACATACCCACTGAGGGATTATCACAACATACCCACTGAGGGATTATCACAACATACCCACTGAGGGATTATCACAACATACACACTTGCTTATTTACAACTCACATTGCTGCTGTCTTGGCGATTCTCGCCCATGCCAGCTCCAGTACAGGATGGTGTGTTGATGCCCTGCAGCGCGGCACTCTGTTAACTACTCCACCTTTATTCACTAAATACAAAAATTCCAGTGTTTGTTTTTCGTCAGGAATGAACACAGGTTTCTAAAAAGCGAAGGTTTTGCCTCAGGCACCCCAGTAGCCCTCACACGCACTAGATTATTACAGAGAAATGCATCAGTATTTGTCTTTTAATAACTTTCCAGTATCTCTCTGTAAAGGATTTACCTCACCACAACACAAGTTTCTTGCCGTCTCTCACTCCAAAGCACCACCACACCTCACAACACTACCACACCACAGCACCACCACACCTCATAGCACCACCACACTTCATGGCACCACCACACTGCACGGCACCACCACACCTCACAGCACCACCACAGCACAGCACCACCACACCTCACACACAACACACCTGTCGCCTCCACCACATCCCACACACAACATAACACTGGCAAGCCACCACTGTCCTGATTTGTGGTAAGCGAGACCATCAAGTCTTGCTGGAGGCGAAACGGCTTCCTGTCAGTTGCTTGGCCACCTCCAAACATTTCACGGAGTAGTGAACTTGTGTTAGGGATCGTTGCTTTAGGCGTAGAATAGGCATTCAGCAAGGGTAAACCAGCCTACTCAGTGAGCAGGGTTAGGAACTCAGGTGTTTTAAAAAATATATCACATGCATGTATTTACGAGACAAAACATTCACCTGTTTACTTGACAACATATTCACGTGTTCTGAAGCAAAATATGTAACACATAGTTCATCTCTTCATGCGTATAAAATTATCAACTGCTTGATAAAGGGATGTTCCAGTAATGTGCAATCGATCCATTGCCGCTGAAGTCCTTAAACCAATGAGAACTTGTGGTTACTGTGGCGACCTATACCATACTGTTTAAGCAGCGAAGGAGATAACAGAGGCAGGAACCGTGGAAAGAAAAAAGAAAAAAACCCTGAAGAACTTAAAATCATAAGACTGGAGGAGCACTGTGGGAAGCCTACTGGCCCATACTTGGCAGCTACGGGCCATTGGACCTTCTCATCCATACACCTGCACTACCCGTTCCTCAAGCACGACCCTCAGGTCGTTGAGGAAAATCCAGTAAGGACTGGTTAATGGCTTGCTCGCTCCTGCCACGGAATTCCCACACCTCCCTCACCTATTCCCACGCCTCTCCATTTATTCCCACGCCTCCCGACCTATTCTCACGCCTCTATGCCGGCGAAACTTAACTTAAACACGTAATGCAGTCCGCCAGCTTCACACACGGCATTAAAATTTACAAAGATCTTAGTAGTATTACACCTCATTTGGTAATATGTTTAACAGCAGGAGACAGATGCTTATCATTATGTAAGATGCAAATAACTGATTTTTCTTCCTCTTCCTCTTCTTCATATTCTTCTTCTTCATCTTCTTCTTCTTCTTATTATTATTATTATTATTATTATTATTATTATTATTATTATTATTATTCAACTATTGTGAATATCATCCTAAGGAAGAGGACCAAGGAACCCAGTGGAACTAAGCCTCACTAACTCTCCTGGGTTATCCTGGGTTATCCTGGGTTACTAACCTTCCTTCCATGATAACCCACATCAAACCTGATATACTGACAATGGTTACTTGATGATTATGTCAAGACCAGTAGTAAAATAAATATGTTTGCAACAAGAGATGAGACATGCATTAAGAATCAAACTGCCAAAAGAAAGGGAAGTAAGAGAGAGAGTGAGGGAGGGGGGGGGGAGAAGAAGAGATTAGGTTGGTTGATTAACGGAGTTTAAAGAATGTTCATTGACCTTCGTGTAGGTTATAGATTACAGGTTAGGTTAGGTTAGGTAAGGTTCGTCAGGAAACAGGACAAATGTTTCCTGACGCGGGTCTTAGTCAGATGATGACCCGCCTTTGGAGCTTTTGGTCATCTGACCGAGGCCTTCCGCTGGCTTACCGGTCCACCCCTTTAAAAATTATGGTCATTTATAACCATTGTTATATAATGATAGATTACAGGCTTTTTTTTCTTTTTAAGAGCAAGCAGCAGCAGTAGTAGTAGTAGCTTCTGTTGGGAGGGTTAGTAACCCAGGATAACCTAATAAAGCCATGTCATCAGACCGCCTGGCTTATTTCCAATGAGGTTCCTTAACCCTCTTGCCCAGGATGCGACCTACATCAGCCGCCTAGCACCCAAGTACCTACTTGCTGCTAACAAATAAGTTTTTATTCAGGTACAGGTACACATAAATATAGTTGCATAGATTATCATACATAGATTACCCAGGATAACCCAAAAAGTCAGACAAAATGACTTATTTCCATTGTGGTTCTTGTGATAAGTATTATTTATATTTAAAAGTTAAAAGCAGGTAAGTAGTTATAATTAAAGAAGACATACTAGAGGTAAGGTAAAATCAATTATTTACATAGACAGTAAAGATAGTATCTGATCATTGTACATGTATGTTACATACACAAGAAATCCATCTCATCCCTTTCTGTAGCCATATTCATTAGGTACATTCTGGCTCTCTTGAGCTGGCTCATGCTATGACTGGCTTTGACATGTGCAGGTAGTCTATTCCGCTCCTTTATTGCTGTACAATAAAATGTATTTGAAGCCTGACCACTGACTCTAGGTATTACAAAGTTGTCCTTCCAAAGCAATCATAGTACTAGGGGGAGAGAGCACAACTTTGTAGTACCCACAGTCAGTGGCCAGGCTTCAAACACCTTTTATTGTACAGCAATAAAGGAATGGAACAGACTACCCGCACACGTCAAAGCCAGTCATAGCATGAACCAGTTCAAGAAGAGTGCCAAAAGGTGTCTGATGAATGTAGCTACAGAAAGGGAGGGGAATGATTTTCTATTTTTTAGCTAACATACGTGTAAATTTTACCTTATTCCTAGTAATGACCCTCGTATTGTAGATAGTCTTAATGACCCTCGTGTAGTAGATAGTCTTTTTAGTATGATAATAAGATGTTATCTTCATTGTAGAATAATAAGAAAATATTATAACCTTTATATTATAATAATAAGGTAAAAGGACCCCAATGGAAATAAGTCACTCTGTCTGACTTTTTTGGGTTATCCTAGGTTCTCTACACATATGCTGCTATGTATGATAATTCTATGTAACTGTATTTGTGTATACCTGAATAAACTTACTTACTTATTCCCCCTGGTACTATACTTGCTTTGGTTCCCAGCCTTAACAACAGTGGCAGCCAGATATTCTGGACACTGGTTGTGAAAAATTTTATAAATGTGATTTAACAAGTGATTTGACAATTTATAAGAGTACATGGTATAAATATCACGATAAGAGTATTTGATTTCACTTAAACAATTTTAAAGAAGACTTCTTGCCGTAATAAATACACTAGTCTGCCCAATATCAGGAAACTGAGAAACGTTTTCTTCGAAACAGTTTTCTTTCTATGTTGATTTTTCCTATGGGTAACCTAACTATATTTCTTATCTCTTCACTTCCCCCCCCCCCTCAAAAAAAAAAATTATCCTCCAACTTTATATAAAACACCTGTTTCAAACTCTTATTGCAGGGATAAGACAGTGCTCTCTTAGTGACAGGCAAATACCAAAAAGTGGTCCTTGTAATATCTTAATATTTAAAGCCTAGCTGTAAGTCACGGTAGAAATTATTCATGATTATAACCTTAAAAATTAAAACAGCTAAGTAACTTAACTGTGTGAAAACCAGTTACAATAAAAGAGTGTACAATAGGAATAAAGCGAACCGAGTTATTTACATGAACATTAAATAGAAAAGATCAGCTTACAATAATAGGTACACCTGTGAAAATTATTATTATGTGAGCAAATCACCTGCAGGAGGCTTACAGGGTATTATCTGAATTATTACCTGCAAGTAATTTGGGTGAGGTAAGTGGGAAGTCACAGTTCACTGAACTGTAACTCCCTCGACTGCCTACTTCTTCAACACTCACAAAAAGCTAGATCTGACATTAAATTAATAATTATAATATAAAAACCAGCTACTCTGGTAATTAAAGTTATGTGGACTGCATGTTATTTTGGTTTACTTGCTGGGTGCACAAAATATTCATATTAACACTTACCATTTAATTACTGTAGATGGATCACACCACAACGCCTGCCTATCACCTAGGCCCCACACTGGCCAGCTGAGATCTAAATGCAAGGACTAATAGTGTACTTCCCTGTTAGTGATGTCCGCATCCCATCTTCTGCCATCCACACATAATTCTTGAGGTCTCGCAAATTTCCTGTCCCAGTTCTCCAACAGGGGACATTAACACGGGTTCCTATTACAAATTCAAGCCGAAACACCCGAAATTAGCCTCGAAAAATGCCGAAATACAATGCACCATGCAGTCCAGTTTTCACACATTAAATTCAATATGGCGTCTCTACCGGCTCTTCCACCCCCCCCCCTTCACTTTAATTTCTCGAAGGGTCCAAATAGCATCACATTTTAATACGCAATTATTATATTATTTATTTATATGTTCTACCTTTAAGAAATTGTGTAAAAAAAATTCACAACACCAATGTTCTTGTATGGTTAACATTGGTGGGCATGTTATTGTAATCTGATCCTCTCTGTTTAATGTTCATACAAGTAACTCAGTTCATTTTATTCCTGTTGTGCATCCTTTTATTATAACTAATTTTAACACAGTTGAGTTACTTAGCTGCTTGAATTGTTAAGGTTATGATCATGACTCTCAACCCTCTCTCTCTCTCTCTCTCTCTCTCTCTCTCTCTCTCTCTCTCGCTACTGAAACTAAAGTTAGCTTTAAATATTAAGATATTACAAGGATCACAATGAAGATAAGTCACTTAACCTAACTTTTCTTGGGTTATCCTAGGTAATTTACACACATGTTAGACTATGTATGAGACTTGTATTTTTGTGTAGCTGTACTTATACAAACATAGTTAAGGACCAGGATTCGATCCCAGCATGAGTGGAACACTGGGCATGTTTCCTTATCCTTGTTGCCTCTATATACCTGGTTGTAAGTAGGTACCTGGGTCTTAGCCAGCCTTTCCTAAATAAGGTCTCTTTACCTGTTCTGAATAAGGTCACTCTACCTTTCCTAGACAAGAAGGTCTTTCTACCTTTCCTAAAGAAGAAGGTCCCACTACCATCTTTCAAAGTAAGAACTTCTCTCTGCCTTCCTCTCAAAGTAAGAACTTCTCTCTGCCTTCCTCTCAAAGTAAGAACTTCTCTCTGCCTTCCTCTCAAAGTAAGAACTTCTCTCTGCCTTCCTCTCAAAATAAGAACTTCTCTCTGCCTTCCTCTCAAAGTAAGAACTTTCTACTGACTTTTCACAGAGTAAGTTTCCACAGCTACGACTAAGAAATTATTGTAGAATCTGAAAGTGTTGTTATTATCGTTCTTCTACATTACTACACGTCATTGTCAAAGAAGAAATATATGGACGTATTGTTGAACTAAAGGGACGCTTGTTACTGGCGGATCTTCGAGAAACAGCGTAAAACCGCACTCCTGAGTGTGCACACGCGCCCTCACACGCGCCCTCACACACACACACACATGCATAATCACACACGCTCATCAACACATCGGTGGTGTATAATACGAGTTGTTGAAAAAGACACCTGAACGACACCTGGGCATCTAAATCTTTGAAGATTAAGACACATGTGCAACAGATGGGAAGCTTTATTGAAGAAACGTTTCGCCGAAATACCCCAAATACAGAGGGAGCAGATGCAGGAATAAAATAAAAATAATGTAATCAGTCTATTAACCTTGGAGAAAAAGTATTTGAGGTGGTCAGTCCCTCAGCCTGGAGAAGAGTTGAGGTGGTCAGTCCCTCAGCCTGGAGAAGAGTTGAGGTGGTCAGTCCCTCAGCCTGGAGAAGAGTTGAGGTGGTCAGTCCCTCAGCCTGGAGAAGAGTTGAGGTGGTCAGTCCCTCAGCCTGGAGAAGAGTTGAGGTGGTCAGTCCCTCAGCCTGGAGAAGAGTTGAGGTGGTCAGTCCCTCAGCCTGGAAAAGAGTTGAGGTGGTCAGTCCCTCAGCCTGGAGAAGAGTTGAGGTGGTCAGTCCCTCAGCCTGGAGAAGAGTTGAGGTGGTCAGTCCCTCAGCCTGGAGAAGAGTTCAGCCCCATGGACTGATCGCATTATCTTTATGTCACTACTGCACCTGATAGGAATATAAGAAAGAAGGAGCACCGCTGCAGGCCTAGCCCATGTTAGACAGGTCTAACTCGCACCATATGCTGAAGTTCACACGCGAGCACACACAAGCCCACACACACGCCTGAACTCATGCACACTCATTGTATTAAGGCATAAAACACCATTGGCATCGTAACACAGACGAGAGTCACTTTCCCTTGCTTCCTGTGATCATTGTCTCACTGTTGATTATTGGTCCTTGTCACCATTAAGAGGTTAAACTGCACAATTATAGCCATTCTGTGTCTCGGCGTTCTGAAGTGTGCAAGGAGAGCAAAAATGTCGATTCCAGACGGAGTTTCCGTAGAAAGCGACCCCCGAGAAAGTGACAGGTCAGTTTTTGTTCAAACATGAAGACTCCACGTTTAAATGGCCCCCCAGTTTAATTTCCGTCAGATAAACAACCTCTCGCAAACTCTCGATGAGGCTGTGTCCACAGATTAAATTTTGCCATCGACTTGTGCTGTGTATGACACCCCATAACCATCCTGTGAACGGTAGGGGTTAGATTACTGTGCAACAACACAAATCCGCCTCGTGGACGATAGTGCAAGAGCACATCGGTACAGAAAAGGCCCAAGAGCTAGGTTCTTAATTGGACTAACAGGAGCACACCTGGAGTATACCTGGAGGGTGTTCTGGGGGTCAACGCCCCCGTGGCCCAGTCCATGACCAGGCTACCCGGTGGATCAGGGCCTGATCAGCCAAGCTGTTATTTGTAGATGAATGGTTCAGAGAACCGACATGTTGATAAATTAGACACATGTGCAACTCTTGGGTAGATTAGACACATGTGCAACTCTTGGGTATCTTTATTGAGGAAACGTTTCGCCACACAGTGGCTTCATCAGTCCATACAAAGGAGAATCTTGAAGAACAGGAGGAGAATGAGGTAATCAGTCCCTCAACCTTGAGTCGATGTGGTCAGTCCATCAATCTTGAATAGAATACGGCATACGTGCTGAGAAGGAGCTTATAAACCGTTGGCAGGAGAGGTGCAGCAGTCATAGGTCGTGTAACATTTGTTCAATGTTGAAGTAGGTCGTGCCCAAGAATTAGGCAAGCGAAGAATTCCCAAGTATTAAGATCCCAAGAAGTTGCAGTGTCTGACAGATTTGTAGATGAATGGTTCAGAGAACCGACATGTTGATAAATTAGACACATGTGCAACTCTGGGTATCTTTATTGAGGAAACGTTTCGCCACACAGTGGCTTCATCAGTCCATACAAAGGAGAATCTTGAAGAACAGGAGGAGAATGAGGTAATCAGTCCCTCAACCTTGAGTCAGACACTGCAACTTCTTGGGATCTTAATACTTGGGAATTCTTCGCTTGCCTAATTCTTGGGCACGACCTACTTCAACATTGAACAAATGTTACACGACCTATGACTGCTGCACCTCTCCTGCCAACGGTTTATAAGCTCCTTCTCAGCACGTATGCCGTATTCTATTCAAGATTGATGGACTGACCACATCGACTCAAGGTTGAGGGACTGATTACCTCATTCTCCTCCTGTTCTTCAAGATTCTCCTTTGTATGGACTGATGAAGCCACTGTGTGGCGAAAGGTTTCCTCAATAAAGATACCCAAGAGTTGCACATGTGTCTAATTTATCAAGCTGTTATTGCTGGCCGCACGCAAACCGATGTACAAACCACAGCCCGGCTGGTCAGGTACTGAATTTAGATGCCTGTCCAGCTCCCTCTTGAAGACAGCTGGGGGTCTACTGGTAATCCCCCAAATCGTTGTTATCTCTTACAAGCTAATTTAGGATACTTGCTCAAAATTCCTAGTCTTTTTTTTCTACTAACAGGACACAGGATCTTGACATACCAAATATGTTATTGTGCTGTCTATCTCTATTTTGTTCAATAAGGAGAGTGGATATAAAGACGACTGCACACTGCTTGGCTGGTAATGGAATTGAAAGCCAATAGACGACACTAAGTATCATTAGTGTAACCTTTTCACCGACAAGAATACTTAAATATGGATTAAAGTTAAATCTTAGCATGTAAAAGTTAAGAGAAATACACCACTAGGGGTATATATCCTGTGACCTGTATACTTGGTTTGGTCAGGTCTGTCAGGAAACAGGACAAGTGTTTCCTGACGCGGGTCATCATGACCAATATCTGGAGTTTTTGGTAATATTACCGAGGCCTTCCTGTGGCTTACCCTTCCACTCCTTCAAAAATTACGGTTATAATTATCGCCATTTATTTTCCTGTATATTTTGCGTTCGATTTGATCTTGAGAAAAAGATTCAGTATTCCTGAGAGAAGGCTAGGAAAGTATATTACAGAGGAAGATGGAGGCGTTAATGGACGCTCACTAAATTATGGAAGACTGGTTTTATTTTTAAACCAAAGTGGTAGGAGAAGACTGGCTTCGGACTGCTTACGCCGGAGAGTTAATAATGAAGTATAACCCAAGAACAAAGAATCAGTGTGGCTTATTTCCACTGAAATAGGTCTGGTAGGTTAGGCATATACTGTACTTACCGCTAAGTAAACAGAGTTAACGGATATAAATGGACTAGACTAAGTGTCTCACCTCGTTCAGGATTCGAATCCAGTTCCTTAGGGTTGGGAGATTAACGCTCACATGCAAAAAAAAATACATTCACGTAGGTAAACCAATATGTAAAATAACATGCAAAATGTAAATCACGAGAATTATACGCCGGGATAAAGGCATGACATAGCAAGTTGTAGTGGCACTTTATGTAGGTTCCTTCCTCCATCACACACTTGTTCTATTGAATGACTTGGTGATTAATAAGGCTGCTTTCTCAACCACTAACACCTCCACTGTGAGAGCACTTAATGTGCGGATGTTGTACCTGACGTGTGGTGTAACGCTGTGTACCTGACGTGTGGTGTAACGCTCTGTACCTGACGTGTGGTGTAACGCTCTGTACCTGACGTGTGGTGTAACGCTGTGTACCTGACGTGTGGTGTAACGCTCTGTACCTGACGTGTGGTGTAACGCTGTGTACCTGACGTGTGGTGTAACGCTCTGTACCTGACGTGTGGTGTAACGCTCTGTACCTGACGTGTGGTGTAACGCTCTGTACCTGACGTGTGGTGTAACGCTCTGTACCTGACGTGTGATGTAACGCTCTGTACCTGACGTGTGGTGTAACACTCTGTACCTGACGTGTGGTGTAACGCAGGTCCACTAGTGGGCTTCAGCAGGTCCACTAGTGGGCTTCAGCAGGTCCACTAGTGGGCTTCAGCAGGTCCACTAGTGGGCTTCAGCAGGTCCACTAGTGGGCTTCAGCAGGTCCACTAGTGGGCTTCAGCAGGTCCACTAGTGGGCTTCAGCAGGGCCACTAGTGGGGGTTCAGCAGGTCCAAGAATGGGCTTCAGCAGGGCCACTAGTGGGGTTTCAGCAGGTCCACTAGTGGGCTTCAGCAGGTCCACTAGTGGGCTTCAGCAGGTCCACTAGTGGGCTTCAGCAGGTCCACTAGTGGGCTTCAGCAGGTCCACTAGTGGGCTTCAGCAGGTCCACTAGTGGCTTCAGCCCGGTCCACTAGTGGGCTTTAGCAGTCCACTAGTGGGCTTCAGCAGGTCCACTAGTGGGCTTCAGCAGGTCCACTAGTGGGCTTCAGCAGGTCCACTATTGGCTTCAGCAGGTCCACTAGTGGGCTTCAGCAGGTCCACTAGTGGGCTTCAGCAGGTCCACTAGTGGGCTTCAGCAGGTCCACTAGTGGGCTTCAGCAGGTTTCCCCTATGGGCTTCAGCAGTCCACTAGTGGGGTTCAGCAGGTCCACTAGTGGGCTTCAGCAGGGCCACTAGTGGCTTCAGCAGGTCCACTAGTGGGCTTCAGCAGGTCCACTAGTGGGCTTCAGCAGGTCCACTAGTGGGCTTCAGCAGGTCCACTAGTGGGCTTCAGCAGGTCCACTAGTGGGCTTCAGCAGGTCCACTAGTGGGCTTCAGCAGGTCCACTAGTGGGCTTCAGCAGGTCCACTAGTGGGCTTCAGCAGGTCCACTAGTGGGCCTTCACAAATCCACTAGTGGGCTTCAGCAGGTCCAAAATTTGTGGGCTTCAGCAGGTCCACTAGTGGGCTTCAGCAGGTCCACTAGTGGGCTTCAGCAGTCCACTAGTGGGCTTCAGCAGGTCCACTAGTGGGGTTCAGCAGGTCCACTAGTGGGCTTCAGCAGGTCCAAGAATGGGGTTCAGCAGGTCCACTGTGGGCTTCAGCAGGTCCACTAGTGGCTTCAAACAGGTCCCCTAGTGGGGTTCAGCAGGTCCACTAGTGGGCTTCAGCAGGTCCACTAGTGGGCTTCAGCAGGTCCACTAGTGGGCTTCAGCAGGTCCACTAGTGGGCTTCAGCAGGTCCACTAGTGGGCTTCAGCGGTCCACTAGTGGCTTCAGCAGGTCCACTAGTGGGCTTCAGCAGGTCCCCCTAGTGGCTTCAGCAGGTCCACTAGTGGGCTTCAGCAGGTCCACTAGTGGGCTTCAGCAGGTCCACTAGTGGGCTTCAGCAGGTCCACTAGTGGGCTTCAGCAGGTCCACTAGTGGGCTTCAGCAGGTCCACTAGTGGGCCTCAGCAGGTCTACTCGTGGGTGAATATGTTGTCCAGTTTTGGTCTCCCAGTTACATAAAAGACGAATGTATGTTAGCGAGGGAAGAGAAAAGAGGTACAATGTTCATACAGTCACAGGAGAAAGTACAGAGAAGAGGAACAATGCTCGTACCATCACAGGATAGGGTACAGAGAAGAGGTACAATGCTCGTACCATCACAGGATAGGGTACAGAGAAGAGGTACAATGCTCGTACCAAACACAGAAGGGTACAGAGAAGAGGTACAAAAGCTCGTATCATCACAGGATAGGGTACAGAGAAGAGGTACAATGCTCGTACCATCACAGGATAGGGTACAGAGAAGAGGTACAATGCTCGTACCATCACAGTAGAGGGTACAGAGAAGAGGTACAATGCTCGTATCATCACAGGAGAGGGTACAGAGAAGAGGTACAATGCTCGTATCATCACAGGAGAGGGTACAGAGAAGAGGTACAATGCTCGTATCCATCACAGGAGAGGGTACAGAGAAGAGGTACAATGTAGATGAATGGTTCAGAGAACCGACAAGTTGATAAATTAGACACATGTGCAACACTTGGGTATCTTTATTGAGGAAACGTTTCGCCACACAGCGGCTTCATTTGTCCATACAAAGGAGAATGGTGAAGAACATTAGGAGTTCGAGATAATCAGTCCCTCAGCCTTGAGTCGATGTAATCAGTCCATCAATCTTAAAAAGAATACAGGATATGTGCAAAGGAGTGGCTTATATACTGTAGGCAGGAGAGGTGCAGGAATCGTAGGTGGAGTCACATTTGTCCAATGTGGAAATAGGGCGTGCCCAAGAGTTAGGCAACTGAAGAATTCCCTGTATTAAGATCCCAAGATGTTGCTGTGTCAGACAGGAATGTAGATGAATGGTCTAATTTATCAACTTGTCGGTTCTTTGGACCATTGATCTACATTCCTGTCTGACACAGTAACATCTTGGGATTTCAATATTTTTTTTACCATGGTTGATCTGACCAACAATCCTTAAACATCAGACACTCAGCAGTACTGAGAGTGTTTTACCCAGGTGCAAGGATATACGTGGTGGAGGAGCCTCAGAGACTAATTTCAACCTTATGCTATTTGGGGTACCAGCCTTCATGAGCAGTGCTGAGCGTCTGGTGTTTGGGGATTGTTGGTCCAGTAGATGAAGTGATGCCTAATTTGTTCGGTTCTCTCAGGGCTGGGCGTGGGATCCGGGATCGGGTCCTGGCCGGCAGCGGTTCTGTTGATGATACGAGATCGCTTGTTTCGTGATTTAATTAATATATAGATTGCTCCTGAAGGCTGGTACCCAAAACAGCATGAAGTTGAAATTAGTGTCTGAGGCTTCAAGACCACGTATGTCCTTGCATCAGGGAAAACATGCTCAGTACTGCTCAGCATCTGATGTTTAATGATTGTTGGTCCAGTGGATAGAGTGATACGTACTTCGTTTAGTTCTCACAGGGCTGGACATGGGAAGGCAGGATCGAGTCCTGATCAGCTGCAGTTTTGTTAATGATATATACATACGTACATATATATATATATATATATATATATATATATATATATATATATATATATATATATATATAATATAATATATATATATATATATATAATGTCGTGCCGAATAGGCAGAACTTGCGATCTTGGCTTAAATAGCAACGCTCATCTTGCCATATAGGACAAGTGAAAATTTGTGTATGCAATAATTTCGCCAAAATCATTCTGACCCTAACGAAAAAAATATATTTCACTGTATTTGTTTATTATTAAATTACTGTAAACAAATCTAAAATATATTTAGTTGGGTTAGGTTAAAATAAATTGCGCTTGTTATAATAAGGTTAGGTAAGTTTTCTAAGTTCCTTTTGGTGCAAAATTATAAATTTTTACATTAACATTAATGAAAAAAACTATATCTTTAAACGTATAAGAGAAAATTTTAGAAAGGACTTAATTTTAAATGAGTTCTTGCTAATTGACCAGTTTTACATATTCGGCACGACACACACACACACACACACACACACACACACACACACACATATATATACACACACACACCACACACACACACACACACACACAATATATTATATATATATATATATATATATATATATATATATATATTATACTCAAATGCTGTCTCCTACCAAGGAAGGGTGACCCAGAAAAGAAAACATTCACCATCATTCATTCCATTACTTTCTTGCCAGAAGTGTGTTGACATCACAATTTAGATGAGCCTCTGACCGCAACATCGCCCCTCCCTCAGAGTGCGTGTTCTTGACTGCTTGCTTGCGTGTTTTTGCGTGCTTGCGTCTCCAATCGGTCCAGCTGCTGCCTGTGCCTGTTCTTGTTTGCGTGTGAGTTCCTACGCATTTGCGTATTATGTGATTGTATACATGCTTACGTGCGTTTTCTAGCTTCAAGTTCTTGCGTGAGTGTTTTTAGGTGCTGGAGCACACGTTACGTGTACTCCGGTAGAACACTGGAGTGCAAGACCATGAAGGAAATTGATTACTCAAGATATTTTTGCCTTTTGAATCCAGTAACGTATAATCATGTTTAGAAAAAAAAAAAGGTCGCACTTTTACACGACTCCGAAAAAACATAATGACGGATTTTGTCACGGATATTAAACCAGTTACGACTGTAACGGCCTTCAAGGTTTTTTATTCACTCAAAACAGCCCAACTTCCTTCTCGTTTTACATCTGCAGGTGACGTGCCTACCACAGTTTCAATACTACCACACAGAATAAACATACACAAAAGTTACACAAGGGTTTTATTTACCAACCGCACTGCCGGGTATGTCACTCTGGCACTGGGGACGGCGACCAGTAACAACGTGAAGGATGTCGCTAACCATAAAGTGATGTTGACCAGTGTGGGAGGATGTTGACCAGTGTGGGAGGATGTTGACCAGTGTGGTAGGATGTTGACCAGTGTGGGAGGATGTTGACCAGTGTGGGAGGATGTTGACCAGTGTGGGAGGATGTTGACCAGTGTGGGAGAATGTTGACCAGTGTGGGAGGATGTTGACCAGTGTGGGAGGATGTTGACCAGTGTGGGAGGATGTTCACCTGTGTGGGAGGATGTTGACTAGTGTGGGAGGATGTTGACCAGTGTAGGAGGATGTTGACCAGTGTGCGAGGATGTTGACCAGTGTGGGAGGATGTTGACCAGTGTGGGAGGATGTTGGCCAGTGTGGGAGGATGTTGGCCAGTGTGGGAGGATGTTCACCTGTATGGGAGGATGTTGACCAGTGTGGGAGGATGTTGACCAGTGTGGGAGGATGTTGACCAGTGTGGGGAGGATGTTGACCAGTGTGGGAGGATGTTGACCAGTGTGGGAGGATGTTGACAGTGTGGGAGGCTGTTGACAGTGTGAGAGGATGTTGACCAGTGTGGGAGGATGTTGACCAGTGTGGGAGGATGTTGACCAGTGTGGGGGGATGTTGACCAGTGTGGGAGAATGTTAACCATGTGGGAGGATGTTGACCAGTGTGGGAGATGTGACAGTGTGGGAGGATGTTGACCAGTGTGGAGAGGATGTTGACCAGTGTGGGAGGATGTTGACCATTGTGGGAGGATGTTGACCAATGTGGGAGGATGTTGCCATGTGGGAGGATGTTGGCCATGTGGGAGGATGTTTACCAGGGTGGGAGGATGTTGGCCAGTGTGGGAGGATTTTGACCAGTGTGGGAGGGTGTTGACCAGTTTTGGGAGGATGTTGACCAGTGTGGGAGGATGTTGACCAGTGTGGGAGGATGTTGACCATGTGGGAGGATGTTGACCAGTGTGGGAGGGTGTTGACCAGTGTGGGAGGATGTTGACCAGTGTGGAGGATGTTGACGAGTGTGGGAGGATGTTGACCAGTGTGGGAGGATGTTGACCAGTGTGGGAGGATGATGACCATGTGGGGGGATGTTGACCAGTGTGGGAGGATGTTGACCAGTGTGGGAGGATGTTGACCAGTGTGGGAGGATGTTGACCAGTGTGGGAGGATGACGACCAGTGTGGGAGGATGTTGACCAGTGTGGGAGGATGTTGACCAGTGTGGGAGGATGTTGACCAGTGTGGGAGGATGTTGACCAGTGTGGGAGGATGTTGACCAGTGTGGGAGGATGTTGAGCAGTGTGGGAGGATGTTGAGGAGTGTGGGATGGTGTTGACCAGTGTGGGAGGATGTTGACCAGTGTGGGAGGATGTTGACCAGTGTGGGAGGATGTTGGCCAGTGTGGGAGGATGTTGGCCAGTGTGGGAGGATGTTGACCAGGGTGGGAGGATGTTGGCCAGTGTGGGAGGATGTTCACCTGTGTGGGAGGATGTTGACCAGTGTGGGAGGATGTTGACCAGTGTGGGAGGATGTTGACTAGTGTGGGAGGATGTTGACCAGTGTGGGAGGATGTTGACCAGTGTGGGAGGACGTTGACCAGTGTGGGAGGATGTTGACCAGTGTGGGAGGATGTTGACCAGTGTGGAAGGATGTTGACCAGTGTGGGAGGATGTTCACCTGTGTGGGAGGATGTTCACCTGTGTGGGAGGATGTTGACCAGTGTGAGAGGATGTTGACCATGTGGGAGGATGTTGACCAGTGTGGGGATGGTTGACCAGTGTGGGAGGATGTTGACCAGTGTGGAGGATGTTGACCAGTGTGGGAGGATGTTGACCAGTGTGGGAGGATGTTGACCAGTGTGGGAGGATGTTGACCAGTGTGGGAGGATGTTGACCAGTGTGGGAGGATGTTGACCAGTGTGGGAGGATGTTTTACCAGTGTGGGAGGATGTTGACCAGTGGGAGGATGTTGACCAGTGTGGGAGGATGTTGACCAGTGTGGGAGGATGTTGACCAGTGTGGAGGATGTTGACCAGTGTGGGAGGATGTTGACCAGTGTGGGAGGATGTTGACCAGTGTGGGAGGATGTTGACCAGTGTGGAAGGATGTTGACCAGTGTGGAGGATGTTGACCAGTGTGGGAGGATGTTGACCAGTGTGGGAGGATGTTGACCAGTGTGGGAGAATGTTGACCAGTGTGGGAGGATGTTGACCAGTGTGGGAGGATGTTGACCAGTGTGGGAGGATGTTGACCAGTGTGGGAGGATGTTGACCAGTGTGGGAGGATGTTGACCAATGTGGAGGATGCTGACCATGTGGGAGGATTTGACCAGTGTGGGAGGATGTTTTACCAGTGTGGGAGGATGTTGACCAGTGTGGGAGGATGTTGACCAGTGTGGGAGGATGCTGACCAGTGTGGGAGGATGTTGACCAGTGTGGGAGGATGCTGACCAGTGTGGGAGGATGTTGACCAGTGTGGGAGGATGTTGACCATGTGGGAGGATGTTGACCCGTGTGGGAGGATGTTGACCAGTGTGGGAGGATGTTGACCAGTGTGGGAGGATGTTGACCAGTGTGGGAGGATGTTGACCAGTGTGGGAGGATGTTGACCAGTGTGGGAGGATGTTGACCAGTGTGGGAGGATGTTGACCAGTTGGGAGGATGTTGACCAGTGTGGGAGGATGTTGACCAGTGTGGAGGAGATTTTACCAGTGTGGGAGGATGTTGACCAGTGTGGGAGGATGTTGACCAGTGTGGGAGGATGTTGACCAGTGTGGGAGGATGTTGACCAGTGTGGGAGGATGTTGACCAGTGTGGGAGGATGTTGACCAGTGTGGGAGGATGTTGACCAGTGTGGGAGGATGTTGACCAGTGTGGGAGGATGTTGACCAGTGTGGGAGGATGTTGACCAGTTTTGGGAGGATGTTGACCAGTGTGGAGGATGTTGACCAGTGTGGAGGATGTTGACCAGTGTGGGAGGATGTTGACCAGTGTGGGAGGATGTTGACCAGTGTGGAGGATTTGACCAGTGTGGGAGGATTTGACCAGTGTGGGAGGATGTTGACCAGTTTGGGAGGATGTTGACCAGTGTGGGAGGATGTTGACCAGTGTGGGAGGATGTTGACCAGTGTGGGAGGATGTTGACCCCGTGTGGGAGGAATGTTGACCAGTGTGGGAGGATGTTTACCAGTGTGTGGAGATGTTGACCAGTGTGGGAGGATGTTGACCAGTGTGGGAGGATGTTGACCAGTGTGGGAGGATGTTGACCAGTGTGGGAGGATGTTGACCAGTGTGGGAGGATGTTGACCAGTTGAGGAGGATGTTGACCAGTGTGGGAGGATGTTGACCAGTGTGGAGGATGTTGACCATGTGGGAGGATGTTGACCAGTGTGGGAGGATGTTGACCATGTGGGGATGTTTACCAGTGTGGATGATGTTTGACCAGTTTTGGGAGGATGTTGACCATGTGGAGGATGTTGACCAGTGTGGGAGGATGTTGACCATGTGTGGAGGATGTTGACCAGTGTGGGAGGATGTTGACCAGTGTGGGAGGATGTTGACCAGTGTGGGAGGATTGTTGACCAGTGTGGGAGGATGTTTGACCAGTGTGGGAGATGTTTGACCAGTTTGGGAGGATGTTGACCATGTGGGAGGATGTTGACCAGTGTGGGAGGATGTTGACCAGTGTGGGAGATGTTGACCAGTGTGGGAGGATGTTGACCAGTGTGGGAGGATGTTGACCAGTGTGGGAGGATGTTGACCAGTGTGGGAGGATGTTGACCAGTGTGGGAGGATGTTGACCAGTGTGGGAGGATGTTGACCAGTGTGGGAGGATGTTGACCAGTGTGGGAGGATGTTGACCACTGTGGGAGTGTACTATGTGAGTGACACAACTAGAATGTTTGGATCAGCGATTGAGAGAACACACACATACGTGCTGCTACTACTACTGTTACTACTACTGCTGCTACTACTACTACTACAATTACTGCTACTACTTCTGCTACTACTATTACTGCTACTACTGCTCCTACTATTACTGCTCCGACTACTGTTACTGCTACTACTGTTACTACTATTGCTACAACTGCTACTACTACTAATTACTACTACTACTATTACTGTTACTTCTAATATTACTGCTACTACTACTATTACCACTACTACTACTACTACTACTATTGCTATTACTATTACTGCTACTACTATTAATGCTACTACTACTACTATTACTATTATTACTATTATTACTACTATTATTACTGTTACTACTATTAATACTACTATTATTACTTCTATTATTACTATTATTACTACTATTATTACTGTTACTACTGTTAATACTACTATTATTACTTCTATTATTACTATTATTACTACTATTATTACTGCTTCTAGTATTACTACTACTACTAATACTACTACCACTACTACTACTACTACTACCACTACTACTACTACCACTACTACTACCACTACTACTACTACTACTAACTACTAACTACTTACACTACCACTACTACTACTCTACTACTACTACTACCACTACTACTACTACTACTACTACTACATACCACACTACTACTACTACTACTACTACTACTACTACTACTACCACTACTACTACATACTACCACACTACTACTACTACCACTACTACTACTACTACTACTACTGCTACTAATACTACTACTACCACTACTACTACTACACTACTACACTACTACCACTACTACTACTACTACCACTACTACACTACTACCACTACTACTACTACCACTACTACTACAACTAAACCCTACTAACACTAACTACACTACCACTACTACTACTACCACTCACTACTACTACCACTACTACTACTACTACTACTACTACCACACTAACTAACTACTACTACCACTACTACTGCCAACTACTACTACTACCACTACTACTACTACTACCACTACTACTACAACTACCAACACTACTACTGACTACAACTACTACCACTACTACTACTACTCCTACTACACTAACTACCTACTACTACTACTACTACCACTACTACTACTACCTACACACTACTACTACTACTACACTACTACTACTACCACTACTACTACTACTACACACTACTACTACACACTACTACTACTACCAATACATACTACTACTACCACTCTACTACTACTACTACATACTACTACTACTACACTTTCCCCTCCTTTACGGCTCGCCTCTGCTTCTCTAGTTTTATTGCTCATTGTGACTTGAAAATGATCCAACCGACCGAACCTCATCTAAAATTTCCTACTATCTAGTTAATTTGATGTTTCCAGCCAGGTGCGCCAGCATGGTGTTCCAGCCATTTATCCTCCATGTGTTCCAGCTTGGTGTTCCAGCCATGGTGTTACCAGCCTGGGTTCCATCCAAGGTGTTCCACATTGGTGTTATTTTTGTGGTGTTCCAGCCAGGTGCTCCAGCATGGTGTTCCAGCCATGTGGTTTCCAGCCATGGTGTTCCAGCCATGGTGTTCCAGCCATGGTGTTCCAGCCATGGTGTTCCAGCCATGGTGTTCCAGCCATGGTGTTCCAGCCATGGTGTTCCAGCCATGGTGTTCCAGACTTGGTGTTCCAGCCATGGTGTTCCAGCCATGGTGTTCCAGCCATGGTGTTCCAGCCATGGTGTTCCAGCCATGGTGTTCCAGCCATGGTGTTCCAGACTTGGTGTTCCAGCCATGGTGTTCCAGCCATGGTGTTCCAGCCATGGTGTTCCAGACTTGGTGTTCCAGCCATGGTGTTCCAGCCATGGTGTTCCAGCCATGGTGTCCAGCTGGTGTTCCACCATGGTGTTCCAGCCATGGTGTTCCAGCCATGGTGCTCCAGCACTGGTGTCCAGCCATGGTGTTCCAGCCATGGTGTTTCCACCATGGTGTTCCAGCCATGTGTTCCAGCCAAGTGTTCCAAGCCATGGTGCTCCAGACTTGGTGTTCCAACCTGGTGTTCCAGCCAATGTGTTCCAGCCATGGTGTTCCAGCCATGGTGTTCCAGCCATGGTGTTCCAGCCATGGTGTTCCAGCCATGGTGTTCCAGCCATGGTGTTCCAGCCTTGGTGTTCCAACCATGGTGTTCCAGCCATGGTGTTCCAGCTATGGTGTTACTATGACGTCTATTCCTATATCCGTATTTATGTATGTACACACACACACACACACACACACACACACACACACACACACAGCAGTAAGACAAGAGAGAGAGGGGTGGGTGGATTGCATTTTCTTGGACTGCAAGAAGGCGTTTGACACAGTTCCACACAAGAGATTGGTGCAAAAACTGGAGGACAAAGCAGGGATAACAGGGAAGGCACTACAATGGATCAGGGAATACTTGTCAGGAAGACAGCAGCGAGTCATGGTACGTGGCGAGGTGTCAGAGTGGGCACCTGTGACCAGCGGGGTCCCGCAGGGGTCAGTCCTAGGACCAGTGCTGTTTCTGGTATTTGTGAACGACATGACGGAAGGAATAGACTCTGAGGCGTCCCTGTTTGCAGATGACGTGAAGTTGATGAGAAGAATTCACTCGATCGAAGACCAGGCAGAACTACAAAGGGATCTGGACAGGCTGCAGACCTGGTCCAGCAACTGGCTCCTGGAGTTCAATCCCACCAAGTGCAAAGTCATGAAGATTGGGGAAGGGCAAAGAAGGCCGCAGACGGAGTACAGTCTAGGGGGTCAGAGACTACAAACCTCACTCAAGGAAAAAGATCTTGGGGTGAGTATAACACCAGGCACATCTCCTGAAGCGCACATCAACCAAATAACTGCTGCAGCATATGGGCGCCTAGCAAACCTCAGAACAGCATTCCGACATCTTAATAAGGAATCGTTTAGGACCCTGTACACCGTGTACGTTAGGCCCATATTGGAGTATGCGGCACCAGTTTGGAACCCACACCTAGCCAAGCACGTGAAGAAACTAGAGAAAGTGCAAAGGTTTGCAACAAGACTAGTCCCAGAGCTAAGAGGTATGTCCTACGAGGAGAGGTTAAGGGAAATCAACCTGACGACACTGGAGGACAGGAGAGATAGGGGGGACATGATAACGACATACAAAATACTGAGAGGAATTGACAAGGTGGACAAAGACAGGATGTTCCAGAGATTGGACACAGTAACAAGGGGACACAGTTGGAAGCTGAAGACACAGATGAATCACAGGGATGTTAGGAAGTATTTCTTCAGCCACAGAGTAGTCAGTAAGTGGAATAGTTTGGGAAGCGATGTAGTGGAGGCAGGATCCATACATAGCTTTAAGCAGAGGTATGATAAAGCTCACGGCTCAGGGAGAGTGACCTAGTAGCGATCAGTGAAGAGGCGGGGCCAGGAGCTCGGACTCGACCCCCGCAACCTCAACTAGGTGAGTACACACACACACACACACACACACACACACACACACACACACACACACACACACACACACGCACACACACACACACACACACACACACACACACACACACACACACACACACACACACACACACACACACACACACGGTTCAGGGAGAGTGACCTAGTAGCGATCAGTGAAGAGGCGGGGCCAGGAGCTGAGTATCGACCCCTGCAACCACAATTATGTGAGTACAACGAAGTAGCGAGGCCAAAAGCTGTGACCAGACCCTTGCAACCACATATAAGTGAATATACAGGTGTATACATACACATATATATTCACAGGAATTGTCAGTAACAATTAACAACCTTGACAACTCCCACATAATATCACATTCATTATCTTCCAGACCACAACCCTTATTAACACTAACTTTCATTGTTTTTACAACGCCATTTACAAATATGCTAAACATGTAAGGGAGTCATAATACTTTCTTGTCTAAGGGCAATTTTTCCTGGACTGTAGTGTAGAGAGACAATAGTAGTAGTAGTAGTAGCAACATTAATGGTAGTAATAGTACCGGAGATTCTATTGTCTTGAATAATTCCAGCGAGAAGCTCACTCTGTCGAAAATGTTTTTGCATCTTTCATCATTTTGCCACAAATTTTAGAATTTCAGCTGCATCATTCTCGTATCCTAGCTATTATAGCTTTTAAAATTGTAGAATAATAAAGATAGAGAGAAAAAAAGAGAGCAATAAAGAGCTGCTCTATAATCAAAGTATATCATAATTATATGCTTCAACGTATGACATACAAGCAAATCTTACTAACAACTCTGCCGTGCTCTCTCCTCTTTGTTTGATCATACTACAAAGGCTCGATGCTGCCACTCCACAGGTACTTTCTTGAAGATTGAGACACTTATGCAGCATATGGGAATCAGTCCATCAATCTAAACACATCGACTCCAGGCTGAGGGACTGATTACCTCATACTCCTCCTCTCCTTACGCCTTCCTCTTTGTATTGGACTGATGAAGCCACTGTGTAGCGAAACGTTTCCTGAATAAAGATTCCCATATGCTGCATAAGTGTCTCAATCTTCAACTTGTCGGTTTTTCAAACCATTCATCACAGGTACTTTCTTTTTTTGATGCATTATACAAATGCACCAACGATTCTAACATTTCATCCAAACCTACTTTTAGCATCCCAACCTTCAGCAGGTAGGGACAACAAGATGCCTGCTGCTTCTCTTATACCTAATTACTGCTTTACGATTCCTTCCTCTGAATTACACATGCATGAAATTTCTGCTACCACTTCGTCATGCACATTCAGCCTGAGCCTCGTGGCACCAGCTGAGGAGGGGAAACACAAGGCTCCAACCTGGGGCACTAACGAGGCGCGAGAAGCTAACGTTGGCACCAGGCATCATCTTGGGCACGTGCCTCATCAACACCATCCGTGAACTGGGTGATCACACAGCTGTGGCAGGTGATTCCCACTGCAAGATTTATGTCTGAAGGACGTGCTGCTTTTGTTGCTGCTATTACTGTTCTTAATGGCTGCAGAAGGTGTTACTGTTGCTGTTATTACTGTTTTTAGTATCTGAAGGATGTGACACCCTTGCTATTATTATTATTTACTGCTATTTATTACTATTTACTGTTCTCTATAGCGTCTTAAAGATTTTCCTGTTGTGAGGGAAGATAATTTATGTAACTCAGATTATGTGTAGCCCCGACGAGTTTAACGCCATTACTTTTTTATCGCAATTTAAAAAAATAAACAATTCTGAAAGAAAAAGACTAATTTAGTATCCCCGTCAGTATACATGTCAAATATGTTTCAAAATATAACGAAGACTATTATAAAAAAAAGTTGAGTTTTGATGCGTTGCTCTAAAAAATTCTCAGTATCTTCATATTTCTGGAGCCTAAACAAAATGGAGAAAAAAAAAGAATAAGAAGGCACAATATCGTGGCTGGAACAATATTGTGGCTGGAACAATATTGTGGCTGGGACAATATTGTGGCTGGAACAATATTGTGGCTGGGACAATATTGTGGCTGGGACAATATTGTGGCTGGAACAATATTGTGGCTGGGACAATATTGTGGCTGGGACAATATTGTGGCTGGGACAATATTGTGGCTGGAACAATATTGTGGCTGGAACAATATTGTGGCTGGGACAATATTGTGGCTGGAACAATATTGTGGCTGGAACAATATTGTGGCTGGAACAATATCGTGGCTGGAACAATATCGTGGCTGGAACAATATTGTGGCTGGTACAATATTGTGGCTGGTACAATATTGTGGCTGGAACAATATTGTGGCTGGGACAATATTGTGGCTGGGACAATATTGTGGCTGGGACAATATTGTGGCTGGGACAATATTGTGGCTGGAACAATATTGTGGCTGGAACAATATTGTGGCTGGGACAATATTGTGGCTGGAACAATATTGTGGCTGGAACAATATTGTGGCTGGAACAATATTGTGGCTGGAACAATATCGTGGCTGGAACAATATTGTGGCTGGAACATATTTGTGGCTGGAACAATATTGTGGCTGGAACAATATCGTGGCTGGAACAATATTGTGGCTGGAACAATATCGTGGCTGGAACAATATTGTGGCTGGAACAATATTGTGGCTGGAACAATATTGTGGCTGGAACAATATCGTGGCTGGAACAATATCGTGGCTGGAACAATATTGTGGCTGGTACAATATTGTGGCTGGTACAATATTGTGGCTGGAACAATATTGTGGCTGGAACAATATCGTGGCTGGAACAATATCGTGGCTGGAACAATATGGTCCAGGTCGGACCGAAATGTTGTCTTAAGTTCCATTCTTCTATGTGTTGGTTATTTACGAAATGGAGAGTCAGAGGGAATCCTCTACGGTTACAAATTTAGGTCAAAGTGTCAGCACCACAGTGGTGTAAGAAGTGTCAGCACTGTGGTGCTGACACTTCTTACCCCACCACACTGTTGGTAAGTCTTCTGCCACAAGAGTTGGTTACGAGAGACGCATTACCGATGCTTTATCAAGAGTTTGTGTGCGTGTGTGTGTGTGTGTGTGTGTGTGTGTGTGTGTGTGTGTGTGTGTGTGTGTGTGCGTGTGTGTGTGTGTGTGTGTGTATCATATACTGGGAAACCTCTTGTATACTTGGCAATGTCTTTCACATGATGTGGCTAACTTCGGGTCAAAATATTGTTTCATTGTCTGCTTACCCAGACTGAAAGTTTCCCTTTCTCTCTGTAACAAGAGACAGCACAGAGACAGGTATATGAACTCAAGGTCCAGTCATATCAAGTTCGATTAAGGTCTTACAAGCCACAAAGGTCAATATACATTCCAAGAGTTTCAGAAGGTGGGGAGAAAGTGAGAGAGAGACTGTGTGTACTCATTTCTATGTACTTACCTGTATGTGCTTCCAGGGAGTTAAGCCTTATCTCCTAGCCCCGGTTCTCAACTTACTGCATGCCAGATTTATCTCTCCTAGCTTCGTGATCCCCACCGTACCTATTCTTAAAACTTTACATGGAGCCTGCCTTCATCATTTCGTCAACCCCAATCTACTTCTAGATCATCCTGACGCTGAAGATATTCTCCTTTACATCACTGTGACACGTTTGTGTCTAACTTTTAGCTGTACCCCCAAGTACCTCTTTCCCAAATTTCAACCTTTCCCACCCATCCCATCACTTCCATTGAGTATTTTGTATGTTGTTAATATGTCTACCCAGAGTTTTCTGTTCTCGAATGTCGTTAGATTCAATTCCGTTAGCTTCTCCTCCTAGCTCATACAACCTTAGCTCTGAAATTAGCTTCCCTGCATACCTCAGTAGATTCTCCAGTTACTTACATGCTTTCTTTCATGTGTGGGTTCCATGCTGGTACTGCACACTCGAAGATGGGCCTGACATATACTGTAAACACATTCTTGAGATTCCTGAAGGTCACTCTTAAATTTGCAGACGAGCTTTGTCTGCGAAGATTATTCCGGTGGTGTCGGCCTCTAGTTAAATGCTAGGCGCCTTGCTCACTCCAGGTATCTTCTTTGAGTGAGATTTGTAATCTCTGTCCACTGTATCCTATCTTCTTGCCCCTTCCCGTATCGTCATAATCTTGCATTTTCTGCAGTGTTTCAAATCCAATTGCAGCATTTTCTTATTCTCTTCTGTTGACATTTTCCTTGTTAGGTTTCGATCATCAGCAAAACAAAGACATCTGACTCAGTCCCATCTGGTTTCTCACTCACATTACCCAAAAACAGCACTGGTCCTAACACCGATTATTTGTGGTATTCAGCTTGTAACTCTTCCCCATTCTAACATCTCTTCTCGGACAGTCATACTTTGCTTCCTTTCCCAAAAGTACGCCTTAATACACAAGAATAGGGTAACTGTTGTTCCTGTTTGCACCTCAGGTTTTAGCCTCAGCTTCTTGTTGGGTACAGGAACAATTGCCTTTTTTTGCAGTCTAAGAAAATGCAGTCCACCCATCCCTCTCCCTTCTCACTCACATCCGTTACTTTGTCATAGAACTCCAACAGGTTGGCAAGACAAGATTTGCCATCTTTGAACCCGTTCCGGCTGTTGTGTGTGTGTATGTGTGTGCGTGTACTCAACTAGTTGGGGTTACAGGGGTCGAGTCACAGCTCCTGACCCCGCCTCTTCACTGGCCGCTGCTAGGTTACTCTTCCTGTTCCATGAGCTTTATCATGCCTCTTCTTAAAGCTATGTATGGATCCTGCCTCAACTACATCACTGCAGAAACCCAGACTATTCCATTTACTGACAACTTTGTGACTGAAGAAATAATTCCTAACATCCCTGTGAATCATCTGAGTTTTCAACTTCCAACTTTGACCCCTTGCTGCTGTGTCCCATCTCTGGAACATCCTGTCTCTGCCCACCTTGTCGATTCCTCTCAGTATTTTATACGTCGTTATCATAATATCCCTATCTCTTCTGTCCTCCAGTGTCGTTAGGTAGATTTCTCTTAACCTCTTCTCGTAAGACATGCCCCTTAGCTCCGGGACTAGCCTTGTTGCAAACCATTACACTTTCTCTAATTTCCTTACGTGCTTGGCAAGGTGTGGGTTCCAAACTGGTGCTGCATACTCCAATATAGGCCTAGCGTACACAGTGTACAGGGTCCTTATTGAGATGTCGGAATGCTATTCTTAGGTTTGCTAGGCGCCCGTATGCTGCAGCAGTTATTTGGTTGATGTGCGACTCAGGAGATGTGCCCCATGATCCTTTTCTTGAATGAGATTGTAGTCTCTGGCCCTCTAGACTGTACTCCATCTGCTATCTTCTTTGCCTTTCCCCAATCTTCATGGTTTTGCACTTGGTGGGGTTGAACTCCAGGAGCCAGTTTTTAGACCAGGCCTGCAGCCTGTCCAGATCCCTTTGTAGTTCTGCATGGTACTCGTCCAATTCAATTCTTCTCATCAACTTCACATCATTTGCAAACAGGGACACTTCTGAGTCTATTCATTCCGTCATGTCGTTCACAAATATAAGAAACAGCACCGGTCCAAGGACTGACCCCTGTGGAACCCCGCTCGGCACAGGCACACACTCTGACACCTCGTCACGTACCATGACTCGCTGTTGTCTTCCCGACAAGTATTCCCTGATCCATTGTAGTGCCTTCCCTGTTATCCCTGCTTGGTCCTCCAGTTTATGCACTAATCTCTTGTGTGGAACTGTGTCAAACGCCTTTTTACAGTCCAAGAAAACGCAATTTACCCACCCCTCTCTCTCTTGTCTTACTGCTGTCACCATGTCATAGAACTCCAGTAGGTTTATGACACACGATTTCCTGTCCCTAAAACTGTGCTGGTTATCGTTGATAAGCTCATTTCTTTCTAGATGCTTCACCATTCTACTCCTGATAATCTCCATGATTTTGCATACTGTACATTCCAGTGACATTGGTCTGTAGTTTAATGCTTCGTGTCTGTCTCTTTTTTTTTAAAAATTGGGACTACATTTGCTGTCTTCCATACCTCAGGTAGTCACTCTGTTTCGATAGATGTATTGAAAATTGTTGTTAGTGGTACACATAGCGCCTCTGCTCCCTCTCGCAGGACCCATGGAGAGATGTTATCCGGCCCCATTGCCTTTGAGGTATCTAGCTCGCTAGCAGCCTCTTCACTTCTTCATCGGTTGTATGTATTGTCTTTCTGGAGTCCCTTCTGTCTCCTCTGTGTACACTTCTTAGAATCTCATGTTGACCTCCTCACATACTTCGCAGTCATTTCTTGTGATCTCCGCTCCTTCCTTTCTCAGCCTGATTACCTGGTCCTTGACTGCTGTTTTCCTCCTGATGTGGCTGTACAACAGCTTCAGGTCAGATTTGCCTTTTGTTATGTCTGTCATTTTCGTATTGTTGTTGGGCCTCCCTTCTTACCTGTGCACACTCATTTCTGGCTCTACGACTGCTCTCCTTATTCTCCTGGGTCCTTTGCCTTCTATACTTCTTCCATTCTCTAGCACACTTGGTTTTGGCCTCCCTGCACTTCTGGGTGAACAAAGGGATCATCTTGGCTTTCTTGTTATTTCTGTTACCCTTGGGTACAAACCTCTCCTCAGCTCCTTGCATATTGTTGTCACATATTCCATCATCTCACGTACTGACTTCCCTGCCAGTTCTCTGTCCACTGAACCCCGTGCAAGAAATTCTTCATGCCTGTGTAGCCCCTTCTCTTGTAGTTTGGCTTCATTCATTCTGACCTTCCTGCTTCCTTCCCCACTTGTAACTATGTATTCGAAGCTCAGAACCACGTTATCACTGGCCCTGAGGTGTCTTTCATATGTGATGTCCTCAATATCTGCGCTACTCAAGGTGAATACTAGGTCCAGTCTTACTGGTTCATCCTCTCCTCTCTCTCTAGTAGTGTACCTTATGTGTTGCTACATGAGGTTTTCCAGTACCACCTCCATCATCTTAGCCCTCCTCGTTTCTGGGCCCCCATGTGGCTCCAGGTTCTCCCAGTTAATTTCCTTGTGATTGAAGTCACACACAACCAGCAGCTTTGTCCTGCTCGCATGAGCCCTTCTGGCCACTTCAGCCAGTGTGTCAACCATGGCTCTGTTATTCTCATCATACTCTTGCCTTGGCCTCCTGCTGTTCTGTGGTGGGTTATACATCATTGCAATTATCACTTTGGGACCTCCAGTCTGAAGTGTTCCTATTATGTAGTCTCTTGCTTCTCCTCTGTCTCTTTTCTCCAGTTCATCAAAATCCCATTGGTTTTTGATGAGCAATGCCACTCCCCCACTCCCTCTGTAGCTTCTGTCTCCTCAGGATCTGATATCCCATTGGATAGACGGCATCTGTTATCATTCTTGTGAGCTTGGTTTCTGTGATAGCTATGATGTCTGGTGATGCCTCTTTGATTCTTTCGTGCCACTCCTCTCACTTATTCGTTATTCCATCAGCGTTTTTGTACTATACCTTCGATTTCCTCTCCAACACTGTGTTCTGGGGAGTCTGTTGGGTTGGGGGCCCTGGCAGTGTGCTGTGGGATTCTACAGCATAGTGTGTGGTGGGGGATGTAAGTTTGGATTGTGGGTTGTGTTGGGATAGCGTGTTTGGTTGTGGAGTTCTGAAGGTGGTTGTGTGTGTGCTTGCTCTTGTTGCTCTGCCCTACTCTGGTTGCCTTCTGCTGACTCTGTCCTTGTCTCTCTTCGTAGCCCCTTTCGTTGCTGTGTCCTCTCCCTCAGCTGCTGTCATTCTGTTCTTCTGTCATTGTCTAGGAACAACCTCTTGTATGTTGATGATTCCTTCAACAGTGGTTTCTCTTGCAGGATCCTGTTCCACACTTTTTCTGTTTGACCGTGTGTGTGTGTGTGTGTGTGTGTGTGTGTGTGTACTCACCTAATTGTACTCACCTAATTGTTGTTGCAGGGGTCAAGACTCAGCTCCTGGCCCCGCCTCTTCACTGAACGCTACTAGGTTCTCTCTCTCCCTGCTCCATGAGCTTTATCATACCTCAATGACTGAAGAAATACTTCCTAACATCCCTTTGACTCATCTGAGTCTTCAACTTCTAAGTGTGACCCCTAGTTTCTGTGTCCCCTCTCGGGAACATCCTTTCTCTGTCCACCGTGTGTGTGTGTGTGTGTGTGTGTGTGTGTGTTGTTGTGTGTGTGTGTGTGTGTGTGTGTGTGTGTGTGTGTGTGTGTGTGTGCGCGCGCACTGAACATCAACCAGTAACTAACATAGCTATGAACCCATTATTTAGCAGAGTAACTGAAGAGTGAAACAGAAAAGGTAAACTGCCGCATCCTGACGACTTCAACATCCTCCACTTGGCGCTTGTTAACTGCACTCATACCCGCCACAAACACCTGACATCCTCGATACACAGAATCTACCACGTATGTCTTAGAAGATAAAGGGTCTTCTGAGGAGCAAGCAGTGCTAGTGTTTCCTGTATCTAACCGAATATAAATCCACATTCAGTTTTTATAAATGAATCAATATCCTTTGGTGTTTATGAGTCAAAATCTGTAGTTATTCATTTAGATTTTGCTCATAATATGAAACTTATAGATTTGCTTACCGGAGAGAACTGTGCGCCTCGAGAACTTGTCAGAGACACAGGAATGAGGGTCACAGAGCGGATGCTGCACATTGGTAAGTAGGAGATGAACTGTTTGTATTGGAGGGAGGAAAGGGAAGAGTGGAGTGAGGAAGGATTGTGAGTGATGATTGGAAGATGGGGCTGTAAGGAACTTATATGAGGGTTACGGAGAGGAGTGAGGTAGCAGGCCAGGATGTAGGATGTACAGCAAATCACCATAGCACAGTTGATCACCACAACACCTTGCACCACCTCAGGACCTACGATCGCAGCACCTAGGATCAACACACCACCTTGGATATATCACGAAAGAGCAGAAAAGCGAGAGCCTGGCATTATCTACCATCCCAGCATACATACATTTTAGGTACATTTTTTTTTAATCATCGATTGTGAAAGTGATCTTCTACAGAGGAATTTAATTAGCATACTTTCTCACAGGAGACTCCTGTGTTTCACTTCTCTTATTAAAATTAGAAACATTTACATCCCAACAAACATAGAATTCTTTGAATTGGGAACAAAATACACCAACCAGGAATTTCGTTTAAAGGGACATATATATATATATTAATATATATATATATATATATATATATATATATATTTATATATTTATATATATATATATATATTATATATATATATATATAATAATATATATATATATATATATTATTATTTTTATTAACACATAAGCAGTTTCCCACCAAGGCAGGGTGGCCCGAAAAAGAAAAACTTTCCCCATCATTCACTCCATCACTGTCTTGCCAGAGGCGCCCTTACACTACAGTTATAAAACTGCAACACAAACACATCTTTCAGAGTGCAGACACTGTACTTCCCATCTCCAGGATTCAGGTCCAGCACTGCCGGTTTCCCTGAATCCCTTCATAAATATTACCCCGTTCACACTCTAACGGCACGTCAAGTCCTAAATCATATGTCTCCATTCGCTCCTATCTAACACGCTCAATCATGCTTGCTGGAAGTCCAAGCGCTTCGCACACAAAACCTCCTTTACCCCCTCCCTCCAACCTTTCCTAGGCCGGCCTCTACCCCGCCTTCCTTCCACTATAAATTTATACATTCTCGAAGTCATTCTAGTTTGTTCCATTCTCTCTGCATATCCGGACCACCTCAATTTATATATATATATATATATATATATATATATATATATATATATATATATATATATATATATATATATATATATATATATATATATATATTTAACCCTCGGGATGGGATACACAAGGTAAAATAGGAACTGTATATTTTGGCTTCAGACTTTGAAATACAACTTGAAGACTTTCACTTGTTTTTCCCAATTTTAGTTGGTCCATCAAGACATAACTACACGACCAACCTAACTACACGTCATACTCTACCGCATCAAATCATCTGCTAGTATGACAATTGTAATATTTTCCACCGCCCAGTCCCCTGTTTATGGAAGAAACATTGGAAATAATGTGACGCTATAAAAGCAGAAAACGTCAGTGGGAAACGTTAATCATCGTTATTGAGTTCTTGAGTAAAGAACAACAGAGAAATTATCCAGTGACGGCCAATTTAAGAGTCCTGGACGAGTTTTCAAAATATAATGAATGCGTCCAGCCGCGGACACTGTCATCATACAATCTCGCGCTGGAGTTACGAGCGAAACAATTTTCAGCATGATACAGCAGGCGGTCACCCTGACGGAACCTAGACTTATGTAGTGCTCAGGAAGAGAGCTACATAAAAAAAGGGATGGGAGGTATCGATTTCGGGGGTCACCGCCCCTGCGGTCCGGTCCCAGACCAGGTATAAGTATCATTACTGCAGTCATGCGGAGCTAAACCGGCTGGAGGTCTCATAGAGCCTTGGGGGAATGGCAGGTAATCAGGTTTGATATATAAAAGTCGAAAGATAGCTTCATTTTCATGGATAACAAATCTTTAATTCGCATCGAGGATGGATGAGGGGCGATGAGAAATACAAAAAAAAAAAAGAACGAGGAAGAAAAGTCAATAATAGTTGACAAAGCTATATTGATGCAGGAACGGCTAGTTCGTACATCAATACAGCCTTCCTGTAGAAGACAGCGCAGAAACATATAGATGCACAACTTGCCTAGGAACTATTAGCTAAAACCATTAACAGGAACACATTTACGTATTCACACATTTACTGCTGCATCGATTTCAAGCAAACTTTGAAAACTAGCTCAAAATTACTGGTTTCTTATCATGGTTAACGTGACACCTTGACGTCTAATTTAGACTGATGTAGTAATTTATGTCAATATTCGAGGGGAGGAGATAACGGTGGGTTTCCAGACCCTCAGAGAATTAGCCTCGTGTGTGCATACGAGAACTTCAGCCTCTCTTTCTAATGAGTTTTTAATGGAGTATTGGAAGATTATCTTGACTCGTCCAGTGTGGAATGTTTGTTTGCGTCGCACTCTTACTAAAGAAAGATGAAGACATTAAGTCATTGTTGTGACCGGTCCATTAGTTGCCATTATCAAGTTTCATAAGTCCTGTCCCAGGAGACATATTCCCTTTTTCCTAGGAATTTGCTTTAACCTTCAGACCATTCGTACTGGTGGAAGACTTTGTCATACGTCCTGTCCTTACCAGACACAGGTGAGATTACACACTGCCGTAACATATGCATAAATTTGGCTTCAGCTAAGCCCAATAAGACTCATTTTTTTATTTAACACCAAAATACCGTCAAATATCCCTGATTATGATAAATATCACCATTCCTAACGCCATCTTGTAACTCGTCGATCATTATCAAGTAGTTGGTAATAGTTATAGAAGGATCGAAACGTCGTCTAAAGTTACCCAGCAAGTTGCATTTGCTGCAGCTCAAGACAGTAACAGAAAAACATGTACAGTAATTAACCAAGATTAAAACAGCTGTCACTTACCTTAGCCTCCAGGGTTTGAAGTTTGTTAACTCTAGGCCGCATCCCACCGCTGCCAGGACCTGCTGAGGGCAGCAGTGTCGACTGGTGACCCACCGGCAGGAGAGAAGAAGATATTTGTAACTTAGACTACGTTTTTATTGTGGTTTACGTATATAACACAGTACTGCTACACCCTGTCTTCATTCAGCACTACTACACTGTCTTCACTCAGCACTACTACACTGTCTTCACTCAACACTACTACACTGTCTTCACTCAGCACTACTACACTGTCTTCACTCACACTACACACTGTCTTCACTCAGCACTATACACTGTCTTCATTCAGCACATACTACACTGTCTTCATTCAGCACTACTACACTGTCTTCATTCAGCACTACTACACTGTCTTCATTCAGCACTACTACACTGTCTTCATTCAGCACTACTACACTGTCTTCACTCAACACTACTACACTGTCTTCATTCAGCACTACTACACTGTCTTCACTCAGCACTACTACACTGTCTTCATTCAGCACTACTACACTGTCTTCACTCAGCACTGCTACACTGTCTTCATTCAGCACTACTACACTGTCTTCATTCAGCACTACTACACTGTCTTCACTCAGCACTACTACACTGTCTTCATTCAGCACTACTACACTGTCTTCATTCAGCACTACTACACTGTCTTCACTCAGCACTACTACACTGTCTTCACTCAGCACTACTACACTGTCTTCACTCAGCACTACTACACTGTCTTCACTCAGCACACTACACTGTCTTCATTCAGCACTACTACACTGTCTTCACTCAGCACTACTACACTGTCTTCACTCAGCACTACTACACTGTCTTCACTCAGCACTACTACACTGTCTTCATTCAGCACTACTACACTTCTTCATTCAGCACTGCTACACTGTCTTCACTCACACTATTTACACTGTCTTCATTCACCCACTACTACACTGTCTTCATTCAGCACTGCTACACTGTCTTCACTCAGCACTACTACACTGTCTTCATTCAGCACTACTACACTGTCTTCACTCAGCACTACTACACTGTCTTCACTCAGCACTACTACACTGTCTTCATTCAGCACTATACACTGTCTTCATTCAGCACTACACTCAGCACTACTACACTGTCCACACTCAGCACTACTACACCGTCCACACTCAGCACTACTACACTGTCTTCACTCAGCACTACTACACTGTCCACACTCAGCACTACTACACTGTCTTCACTCAGCACTACTACACCGTCCACACTCAGCACTACTACACTGTCTTCACTCAGCACTACTCCCACTGTCCACACTCAGCACTACTACACTGTCCACACTCAGCACTACTACACTGTCTTCACTCAGCACTACTACACTGTCCACACTCAGCACTACTACACTGTCCACACTCAGCACTACTACACTGTCCACACTCAGCACTACTACACTGTCTTCACTCAGCACTACTACACTGTCCACACTCAGCACTACTACACTGTCTTCACTCAGCACTACTACACTGTCCACACTCAGCACTACTACACTGTCCACACTCAGCACTACTACACTGTCTTCACTCAGCACTACTACACTGTCCACACTCAGCACTACTACCTGTCTTCACTCAGCACTACTACACTGTCCACACTCAGCACTACTACACTGTCCACACTCAGCACTACTACACTGTCTTCACTCAGCACTACTACACTGTCCACACTCAGCACTACTACACTGTCTTCACTCAGCACTACTACACTGTCTACACTCAGCACTACTTACACTGTCCACACTCAGCACTACTACACTGTCTTCACTCAGCACTACTACACTGTCCACACTCAGCACTACTACACTGTCCACACTCAGCACTACTACACTGTCTTCACTCAGCACTACTACACTGTCCACACTCAGCACTACTACACTGTCTTCACTCAGCACTACTACACTGTCCACACTCAGCACTACTACACTGTCCACACTCAGCACTACTACACTGTCTTCACTCAGCACTACTACACTGTCCACACTCAGCACTACTACACTGTCCACACTCAGTACTACTACACTGTCCACACTCAGCACTACTACACTGTCCACACTCAGCACTACTTGTTACATTCACAAATATGGTTAAAATAAAACATCTTAATGTATGGCTGAAAAAAAAACCAGACATGTGTTAACGTGGCTGCATAAAAACATGAAAGGTTTTAATTGATAACAATATCTGAAGTTCCCAAATGCTTAAGTTCCAAGTTTTGATTCAGGAATTGTTTACAATAAATGGAAAATATAGAAAGTGTCTTTAAAAAAAGGAAACTGACTTCCACAGTAAAACTGGCTGGCAGACAATGTCTGACAGTGGCTGGCAGACAATGTCTGACAGTGGCTGGCAGACAATGTCTGACAGTGGCTGGCAGACAATATCTGAGAGTGGCTGGCAGACAATGTCTGACAGTGGCTGGCAGACAATGTCTGACAGTGGCTGGCAGACAATGTCTGACAGTGGCTGGCAGACAATGGCTGACAGTGGCTGGCAGACAATGTCTGACAGTGGCTGGCAGACAATGTCTGACAGTGGCTGGCAGACAATGTCCGACAGTGGCTGGCAGACAATGTCTGACAGTGGCTGGCAGACAATGGCTGACAGTGGCTGGCAGACAATGTCTGACAGTGGCTGGCAGACAATGTCTGACAGTGGCTGGCAGACAATGTCTGACAGTGGCTGGCAGACAATGTCTGACAGTGGCTGGCAGACAATGTCTGACAGTGGCTGGCAGACAATGTCTGACAGTGGCTGGCAGACAATGTCTGACAGTGGCTGGGAGACAATGTCTGACAGTGGCTTGCAGACAATGTCTGACAGTGGCTGGCAGACAATGTCTGACAGTGGCTGGCAGACAATGTCTGACAGTGGGCTGGCAGACAATGTCTGACAGTGGCTGGCAGACAATGTCTGACAGTGGCTGGCAGACAATGGCTGACAGTGGCTGCAGACAATGTCTGACAGTGGCTGGCAGACAATGTCTGACAGTGGCTGGCAGACAATGTCTGACAGTGGCTGGCAGACAATGTCTGACAGTGGCTGGCAGACAATGTCTGACAGTGGCTGGCAGACAATGTCTGGGCAGTGGCTGGCAGACAATGTCTGACAGTGGCTGGCAGACAATGTCTGACAGTGGCTGGCAGACAATGTCTGACAGTGGCTGGCAGACAAGTCTGACAGTGGCTGGCAGACAATGGCTGACAGTGGCTGGCAGACAATGTCTGACAGTGGCTGGCAGACAATGTCTGACAGTGGCTGGCAGACAATGTCTGACAGTGGCTGGCAGACAATGTCTGACAGTGGCTGGCAGACAATGTCTGACAGTGGCTGGCAGACAATGTCTGACAGTGGCTGGCAGACAATGGCTGACAGTGGCTGGCAGACAATGTCTGACAGTGGCTGGCAGACAATTCTGACAGTGGCTGGCAGACAATGTCTGACAGTGGCTGGCAGACAATGTCTGACAGTGGCTGGCAGACAATGTCTGACAGTGGCTGGCAGACAATGGCTGACAGTATTTGGGAGACAATGTCTGACAGTGGCTGGCAGACAATGTCTGACAGTGGCTGGCAGACAATGTCTGACAGTGGCTGGCAGACAATGGCTGACAGTGGCTGGCAGACAATGGCTGACAGTGGCTGGCAGACAATGTCTGACAGTGGCTGGCAGACAATGTCTGACAGTGGCTGGCAGACAATGGCTGACAGTGGCTGGCAGACAATGTCTGACAGTGGCTGGCAGACAATGTCTGACAGTGGCTGGCAGACAATGGCTGACAGTGGCTGGCAGACAATGTCTGACAGTGGCTGGCAGACAATGTCTGACAGTGGCTGGCAGACAATGTCTGACAGTGGCTGGCAGACAATGTCTGACAGTGGCTGGCAGACAATGTCTGACAGTGGCTGGCAGACAATGTCTGACAGTGGCTGGCAGACAATGTCTGACAGTGGCTGGCAGACAATGTCTGACAGTGGCTGGCAGACAATGTCTGACAGTGGCTGGCAGACAATGTCTGACAGTGGCTGGCAGACAATGTCTGACAGTGGCTGGCAGACAATGGCTGACAGTGGCTGGCAGACAATGTCTGACAGTGGCTGGCAGACAATATCTGATAGTGGCTGGCAGACAATATCTGAGAGTGGCTGGCAGACAATATCTGAGAGTGGCTGGCAGACAATATCTGAGAGTGGCTGGCAGACAATATCTGAGAGTGGCTGGCAGACAATATCTGACAGTGGCTGGCAGACAATATCTGACAGTGGCTGGCAGACAATATCTGACAGTGGCTGGCAGACAATGTCTGACAGTGGCTGGCAGACAATGTCTGACAGTGGCTGGCAGACAATGTCTGAAGTGGCTGGCAGACAATATCTGATAGTGGCTGGCAGACAATATCTGAGAGTGGCTGGCAACAATATCTGAGAGTGGCTGGCAGACAATATCTGAGAGTGGCTGGCAGACAATATCTGACATGGCTGGCAGACAATATCTGATGTGGCTGGCAGACAATATCTGAGAGTGGCTGGCAGACAATATCTGACAGTGGCTGGCAGACAATATCTGACAGTGGCTGGCAGACAATATCTGACAGTGGCTGGCAGACAATATCTGACAGTGGCTGGCAGACAATATCTGACAGTGGCAGGCAGACAATATCTGACAGTGGCTGGCAGACAATATTGACAGTGGCTGGCAGACAATGTCTGACAGTGGCTGGCAGACAATATCTGACAGTGGCTGGCAGACAATATCTGACAGTGGCTGGCAGACAATAACTGACAGTGGCTGGCAGACAATGGCTGACAGTGGCTGGCATTAACTCACCGGGATGTAGGTGTAGTAATGTCTTCGATGCCTCATCGTACCGTCTCGCAGCTTCATGGTCGGGCATGCATACACCCAGAGGTGTGTACGTATATCTCAGTGTATGTATACACAGAGTTTCTTTCAGTCCCTGTTGAAGAGCTTATAGCACTCGTGACTGCTAGTGTACAGGTGAAATGTAGCCTTAATGATCCTCGTGCAGCCGATAGGCTTTAAACCTCACAAACCAGCACAGGTGGTGGTGCGTGATGAGTGGTGAACCACTGTACTGACTCACCACACTTACCACTACAACACTGCAACTTGTATTAACGTCTTTGACCAGACGTTTACTGGTCTGGAGTCCTGACTTGTGTACAAACAATATTCTGTACTCTGCCTTGTAGAGGACGAATTATATAGAAATATTTTCTTAATAATTGTGTTCGTGGTTCGTGTCTCATTTAGATTTAGTTTCGTTTTGAGTATAATTATTGTGGGAAAAATTACGCTTTTTATGCTTCCTGTATCTCGTTAATTTCTTTAAATATTTGAGATTAATAAATGTTATTATTATAATAAGCTTGTTACGAAGAACTGTCATGTATAGGACGCGCTACGTCTGGCAGACAAGTGTTTACAAGTAGTATTGTTGTACACAAAGTTAACAATCACCAGTTAAATGGTCTGGTTGATGAAGATAAGATAAAATAAGATAAGATTTCGTTCGGATTTTTAACCCCGGAGGGTTAGCCACCCAGGATAACCCAAGAAAGTCAGTGCGTCATCGAGGACTGTCTAACTTATTTCCATTGGGGTCCTCAATCTTGTCCCCCAGGATGCCACCCACACCAGTCGACTAACACCCAGGTACCTATTTGCTGCTAGGTGAACATGACAACAGGTGTAAGAAAACGCGTTGAAATGTTTCCACCCGCCGGGAATCGAACCCGGGCCCTCCGTGTGTGAAGCGGGAGCTTTAGCCACCAGACGTTAGTCATGATGATAGATTGTCACGATGATAGTCACGATGATAGTCAGCGTTAGTCACAATATGAGGCGTCACGTGATATGCCGGTTATATCCCAAGATGTGGAATGAATATTGCACAAACAACCCGCACACAGGAGAGAGGAGCTGACCACGACGCTTCAGACTGACTTGGACTATTTATCAGTGTTGAGGCGATACCAATGATTTTTTCTCTTTACCAATACCGACATTCCATTTTATTTCAATACAGATACTGTAGCACACCCCAGTTATGTCACAGGTGTGTGACAAGTATGTCACGCGTGTGTAACGGGTATATCACAGACATGATACGTCAGGTTAAGGCAGCAAGTTTACCAGCTGACTTTTGACGGCCGTCAAGCACCAGCCTCATAACTCTCCCACACTGAAATTAGAAACCTGGATGGTAAGTCAGAATCACCATAATAACTGCAAAATTGCTTTTAAACGAGATTTATTGACCTGACAAGTGGGTAAAGTGAGCTCCTCTCAGAGGTAACCTTAACATTAACTGGTAAAAGGAGACTCTTAATAGACGAAATTGGAGCTTCCCCCCCCCCTCCACTTCCATATGAAGTGAAAGCCGCGGCTGGCTGCGGTTACTAGCTACTAGTTGCAGTCTCTAGCTACTAGCCGCAGTCTCTACCTTCTAGCTGCAGTTTCTAGCTACTGACTGCGGTTATTAGCTACTGGCTGTGATCTCTAGCTACTAGCTGCGGTCTCTAGCTCCAAGCTCTAGTGTCTAGATACTGGTTGCGGTCTCTAGCTACTAGTTGCGGTCTCTAGCTACTAGTTGCGGTCTTTCCTGCAGTTCCTGCAGTTCCAGCGTGAAAGGCCTAGCGCAACCTCATTCTCCTCTATATAATAAGAGCAGGATAAAGTAAGGCTTCAAACCTCCAGTTTTTGAACGGAGGATCGTGGGAGCATTCGCAGTTCACACATAAAGTGTGGATTTTAATGGTGTAACTCGCGTTATTGTACAGCGGGAGTGTTCAATTACATGATGTGAGATCATTATGTGGTAGGTTGGTCAAGAGTGTAAGACTGTAATTAATTACTGAAGTAGATACTCCTGTCAGAACTTTTGTCTTGTGATTTCCAGGATGATTAAGTTTAGTACATTATATATATATATATATATATATATATATATATATATATATATATATATATATATATATATATATATATATATATATATATAATATATATACGATGAAATCATGTGACTACTGTGTTGTTGGGTTGGTGGTGTTTAGCCTGCTTAAGTATCATGCATGCTAATGTTTTTTTAAATTTTGTGGTTTCCAGTGTTGCGTTCTATAGTGTCGGTGACGGCGATTAGTGAGGCTTCTAGGCACCGTCGGCGTCTGAGGTCTGGTTCGGTGAGAACGAGTTGTGCCTCATCTCAGTTCATCAAATGCCCCGTGGAGTCTCTGTGGAGGGCACAGACGTACCTTAAATCGTCTCTGTTACAGGCACTTCGATGCTCATTCAGGCGGACCGCAAGAACTCTGTCTCGCCTACATATTTCTTGGGATAGAATCCACAGGGGATGGTGTAGACGCCTGTTGTAGAAGTTAGAGGTGTGAGTCTGCGTTTCGTAGTGAGGTCTTTTATAGATGATGTGTTTATGGTGGAAACGTTGATGTTACTCATAGCAAGTGCCCGGTGAGTATTCGTGACATCACCACATGGGAGCACTATGAACTGCTTAGAGGGCTGTTCCATGGGCGGTTTGTTGAGGATAGCTTGTGCCTTGAGCCTGCAATCTCGGATGAAGAAAGATGGAAACTGAAGACGTGTAAAGGTTTGTGTTATGTAAATACATCTTTCTTCATCCGAGATTGCAAACTCAAGGCACAACAAACCGCCCATTGAACAGCCCTCTAAGCAGTTCATAGTGCTCCCATGTGGTGATGTCACGAATACTCGCCGGGCACTTGCTATGAGTAACACCAACGTTTCCACCATAAACACATCATCTATAAAAGTCCTCACTACGAAACGCAGATTCACACCTCTAACTTCTACAGCAGGCGTCTACACCATCCCCTGTGGATTCTGTCCCAAGAAATATGTAGGCGAGACAGGCAGAGTTCCTGCGGTCCGCCTGAATGAGCATCGAAGTGCCTGTAACAGTGACGATTTAAGGTACGTCTGTGCCCTCCACAGAGACTCCACGGGGCATTTGATGAACTGAGATGAGGCACAACTCGTTCTCACCGAACCAGACCTCAGACGCCGACGGTGCCTAGAAGCCTCACTAATCGCCGTCACCGACACTATAGAACGCAACACTGGAAACCACAAAATTTAAAAAAAAAACATTAGCATACATGATACTTAAGCAGGCTAAACACCACCAACCCAACAACACAGTAGTCACATGATCTCATCGTCTACCCGTCCTCATCCCAACATGACATTCTTCAGGTCACCATGCGTCACTCACACCTCACTCTCCGCCTATATATATATATATATATAATATTATATATATATAATATATATATATATATATATACAGGAGGGCCCCGCTTTACGGCGTTCCGCTTTACGGCGTTCCGCTAATACGGACATTTCAAATTAATGACCAAAACTCACTATACGGCTCCCCCCACCTGACTTTCTAATACGGTCACCGTGCCCCACCCTGTTTGTTTACATTCTCCATGAGCTCAGTAAGCACTAAGTCTCTCCATTTTGTCTGGAAACTCCAAAATTTCAAATGTTTTTAAAAGTTATTTCATATTTTATATATACTCTGATAATTATACTTATGTATACCTGTACCTAAATAAACTTACATACATCGAGTCATTTAAATGTCGTATATTACGTTAATATACACATTTTCATTAATCCATCCATGATATTTTTTTTCAAAATTATATAATAAACACGATGCATAACATATAAATAAGATAAATACACCCCACAGTAGAATAAATAAACAAATGTGAGATGTGAGCAGACGACTTGCACAAGTGGTGATAATAACAATACTGAGTCTCATTAAATGTCGTATATTACGGTAATATACACATTTTCATTAATCCATCCATGATATTTTTTTCAAAATTATATAATAAACACGATGCATAACATATAAATAAGATAAATACACCCCACAGTAGAATAAATAAACAAATGTGAGATGTCGTAGCAGACGACTTGCACAAGTGGTGATAATAACAATACCGAGTCTCATTAAATGTCGTATATTACGGTAATATACACATTTTCATTAATCCATCCATGATATTTTTTTCAAAATTATATAATAAACACGATACATAACATAAAAGATGATAAATACACCCCACAATAGAATAAATAAACATAAATATAAGATGTGGGAGCCACATAACTTGTACAAGTGATGCCAGAATAACATTTTCTCTAATCTAAACATAAGAGTAAATGTGTTACTGGGGGTAACTGTAGAAAATTATTCCTTTCGTATGTATGTAAGTAAGTTTTATTCAGGTATACACAAATACAGTTACATAGATTATCATACATAACAACATACGTGTAGAGAACCTAGGATAACCCAAAAAAGTCAGTGTGACTTATTTCCATTGCCTTCACTCAGAGCTTCATTTCTTCTCAAAATGATGTTACATGAGAATGGAGTGTTCTTCTTCTTTATTAATTCTACCGTATCAATGTAGAGACAACCTGTACACAATGTAACTTGTACACAAACCAGACGTGTACACTTCGTTTGTTTACAAAACTTACCTTCGCCTGGTTTGTTTACATAACTGCGCCTGCCCCCTCTCATGTATTCATTCTTTCTCTCTCTCATTTATTCGTTTTATCTCATTTACTTACTCCTGACCCTACATTAAGACTACAAATATTTTAAGGTAAGTAATGAGTGAACTGTAATATACATTTTATCGCTCTGGGATGCTTAAATATCATAGAATAGTATGTGTGGGTGGGGTGGCCTGGTGAGGCTATTACAATACATACCACACTTGATTTCTTACAATAAATACTACTTGTCTCACCCTAGATTAAGACTATAAATATTTAAGGTAAGTAAATGAGTGCACTATGTGTGTATTGTACCTTTTTATTGTTTTTTGATGCCTGTTCTATTGCTAACTTAATATATGTTAGTGTAAACTTGTTATCTAGTGTTTGTATGCATTTATAAGTGGAAAAAAAGGGTGTTCCACTTTACGGCGATTTCCGCTTTAACGGCGGTAGCCTGGAACCTAACCCGCCGTATAAGTGGGCCCTACTGTATATATATAAAATATATATATAATATATATATATATATATATATATATATAATATATATATAAAATGTCTTCTACCTCTGTATGTTAGAAGTGATCAAGGTCCCAGGACCGAAACGTTTTGTAATAAATGCAAATATGTCATAGTGTTTGCTTACGTGTCTTTCTAAACCAACTTGTCGGTATTTATTACCAAAGTTTATACCATATATATATATGGTATTGATCAATAACAACACTGCTACTAGTCAAGGAGTCGAACCCATGCTACTAAGGCCTGCCTCATGGTGGGCGAAAACTCCAGTTCTGTTGGATGCGTTACTCTTAAGGATTGTGTGGTCCCGTGGATTAAGGTGTCATGAGTTTTCGCCCACCATGAGGCAAGCCATAGCAGCATGGGTTCGACTCCTTGACTAGTAGCAGGGTTGTTATTGATCAATACCACTTGTTCGTGGGTACAATAATATAAAATACTGTTCGTTATACTAGTATACCAAACAGGGAGTAGAATGAAATTAGCCTTAAGTCATCCACACTACCGTATGTCCTTGGGTAGTGAGTACAACATCCAGTTCCGCTGGAGTGGATTAAGGTGTCATGAGTTTTCGCCCACCATGAGGCAGACCAAAACAGCATGGGTTCGACTCCTTGGCTAGTCGTAGTTTTGTTATTGAGCAATACTACTTGTTCGTGGGCACAATAATATAAAATACTGCTCGTTGTACTAGTACACCAAACAGGGACTAGAATGAAATTTGCCTAGAGTCATCCACACCAACGTGTGTCCTTGGGTAGTGAGTACAACATCTAGTTCTGCTGGATGCGCTACTCATAAGGATTGTGTGGTCCCGTGGATTAAGGGGTCATGAGTTTTCGTTCACCATGAAGCAGGCCAACGCAGCATGGGTTCGACTCCGTGGCTAGTCGCAGTGTTGTTTATATATATATACATATATATATATATATATATATATATTATATATATATATATATATATATATATATAATATATATATAATATATATATATATATATGCACGCACGTGTTTTTGGGGGTCAGTTACACGGTTTTAGTTAATTTCTTCAGGGAACACCTGGCACTGGTGGCAGGGAGTGTGACAGTGAGAGGGGTGGCTGTGATACCCTTGTGGTCACAGGACTCGGGTAATCTCACGGACCAGTTCACACGAGGGTAAAGTCATTCTTGTACCATTGTGCTCGGCTGTGGTAATCGTCACAGTTTCCGACTATCATTATTAAATTTTAGGAAAAGTAATGTGAACGCTGTCAAGTACGTCATCTTTGCATCACATCCAGTTTATTGAGAACATGACGTTTCAGTTGTTGCATTAAACGTCACTAGAAATAACATCTGACGTATTCCAGTCTAAGTCTCCTTCATTCTAAACTTCAATTTTATTAAATTGACAATATAAATCAAATACTATTTTGTCTGTATGTTGAAGAGATTACATTATCAACTGCGACTGCCAGAAAACGAAACTTTACTATTTTAAGACTAAGATCAAAACTCCCATGAACACCATCGTCTCAAGACTTAACAGTTCGTATGTCGCTGCAGCCATTATCAGAAATCTAAAACTATAAAACGATAAAATTAAAACACCATCTTAAATTAACATCAGAGGTCAGTACTCGCATGCCGGAGACAGAAACACATGTAATAGATTGTTTTCATCTTGCGACTTCCATCCGAGGTCCTCCTCAACAGATATAAGCATTAAGGAGAAGCATTGCTATACAGGAGAGGAGACGGGGGGGGGGGGGAAGGTCTCGTGCAGAATCTGTTCTAAGAATTAAAATTGTTGGAACCTTCATGGCGGACGAGACAGTTGCCAGTATAGAGTGAGGAATGTGAGTTAGGACTAAGCTGGTAGTATCCCACATGCAGGTACCATGATGCCGGTGAGGAGTTCTTGATCCATGGAACTGAATCCTTTTCTACCCTTGAATTAAACTAGATTACTTACCATTCTTCAGGTACTATACGACTATGCGTTTAGCACTTCTCTCTAAATATAACAATAGACAATGGACTGGTAGAAGTGACTCGGTATCCAGTATTATCCTGGTGGTGGTATGCCTTTATTCAAAACAAATTTCGAAATTTTAATTGCCCTTTCGAAATTTTTTAACCTATGAACTGTTTCACTCAAAAGGAGAGGAACCTTCTGGCGATGTTTCGGTCCCTCCTGGAAATGACACTGATCCAGTACGGACCCAAAACTCGTAATTAGATTCCTCTTCTTAGTAAGCTTTTTTTTTTTTTTTGTAAATTATTCCAGACTTTGTATTGTGACTATTATTCTAGGAACTGTTTCAGTGAGTAATGATTCTAATATTTTCAGTTTAAAGATGCAGTCCATTCTCCAGTTAATGTTGTTAATGTTGTGAGTCGAAACTGTAACACGTTGAAATAGAGCTGAGCTTTCTAGGTCATATCTGACGGACAGGTGATGCTGTGTTGGGTGAGATGCAAGACACAATCACCGTCTGTCCAACGTAAATCAGATCACAGGTTTTGCAAGGGATCTGCTACACACCTGGTGTCTCTGACAAGACTGGCTGTTTGTTGTGTCTAGAGAAGCTCTTCCCAATTTTGTTAAGAATGTGAAAGTGTCACATCTAAGACGTGTTTACACTTATCCACTGCCTTGATGGATTATTGTTATAATCAAAAGGAAGCGTTAAACCTACTAGAGTCATACAGTGCCTTGATGGAAATGGGTGACTACTTTAGATGTCTATGGTTCTTCTCTTTGCGTAGCTGGAACTGTGGTTCTGAAAGTTTTTCTTGAGAATTACTGAGGCCTCACAATGAACCATTCATGGTACTCCCATTTACAGTTTTCTTCCCCCTTATGATTTACTTCTCTGTTTATATATGTATTAATTTTAACACGTAAGGCGACCAAACTTTTTTTTTCCTTAATGCAAATATTCTAGTTACCTTCAAAGTGTGTGCTGCAGCTTTGCCTTCATCTCTCTCTCTCTCTCTCTCTCTCTCTCTCTCTCTCTCTCTCTCTCTCCTCTCCCGTCTCTCTCCTCTCTCTCTCTCTCTCTCTCTCTCTCTCTCTCTCTCTCTCTCTCTGTCTCTCTCTCTCTCTCTCCAGAGAACTGGATGTCTGAGAAAATGGTTGCCACTTCAGATATAAACTCAGTCATATGTTACCCTTCTCCAGTCTCCACTTTCCGAGAGTCGAAGTCTGTCATCCATGTCTCGCAGGACAGTCAGTCATCTCTCTCGAAGGACCGTCAGTCATCTCTCTTGTAGGACAGTCAGTCATCTCTCTCGAAGGGCCGTCAGTCATCTCTCTTGTAGGACAGTCAGTCATCTCTCTCGAAGGATCGTCAGTCATCTCTCTTGTAGGACAGTCAGTCATCTCTCTCGTAGAACAGTCAGTCATGCTAGACCTAAGGTTCCACACTGGGGTTGAACCGCCGGCAGTGCTCAAGCTCATGATTCGATTTCTATTTGATTACTTGAGTGCTGACGATAGCGACCACCTCATTAGTCCGTGAGAAGGCAATAGTGACACCCACTCTTGTTCTAGGTGGGGAGGGGGAGGAGAGATTGATGATGGTGGGGATGGTAGTGGTGGTGAGGGTGGTAGTAGTGATGGTGATAATGGTGGTGGTGGTGAGGATGGTGGTGGTCGTGATGGCAGTGCTGGTGATAATGGTAGTGATGCCGACGGAGTGTAAATAAAACGAAATGTAAAACGAATAAGATGAAGAAAAGAAGACAGCAGAGACATGAGTAACAACAATTCACAATTTTTAGTCATGTCAACCCAAAAGACAGCTAAAACATTTTACTGTCAGTGTCATTAGTGATGAAGAAGACCTGCCACAGCAAATATACCCTGACGGGCCCCCTTTCCTCTTTTTTATATAAAACCATTTATTTTTAATCTCTATTTTAGGGAATAAAGAATGTTAGTGATGGGGAAAAGGGTTAGATACAGCCTAATTTAACGCCCCTTTCCAGATACAGGTTTTAAACCACCTTTAAACCTTACCGGGTTTACTGAATTTTATCTTTCAGGATATTCTATCATGATTTCAGGATGTAGGACGAGTGGATGCTTCACTTGGGCCCCAGGAGGTCGGCATGTTGAAAGTGGCTTCAGCAAAACTGTTCTAACTACAGAAGATTTTTTTTTTTTTTTTGATCGTGGTAGCCGGGTCGTGGTGTGTACTCCCCTTTTTTGTATCACCTATTTGTGGTTGCGGGGGTCGATTTTTAGCCCCGGGCCCGCCTCTTCACCGGTTCCCCTGTGTGTGTGTGTGTGTGTGTGTTTTGGGGTGTGGTGTGTGTGTGTGTGTGGGGGTTTGTAAAAAAAAGCCCAATAAACTTGTCCAACTAAATAAAAGTGTAATGCGGGGGAAAGCAATTATTTGTCACAGTTACATTCCTCACACCCCCTTTTCCTCCTCCCCGTTTCCTCCTCCCCCCGTTTTCCCCCACCCGTCCCCCTCCCCTCTCAACCCCCTCCTCCCCCCCCCCTTCCCTCCCCCCCTTTCCCCTTTCCCCCCCTTCTCATACCTTCCCCCTCCCCCTTCCTCCCCCTCTCCCCCTCTCCTCTCCCCTCCTCCTTTCCCCCTCCTTTTTAAAAATAAATAAAACCTTCCCTTTTTGGGGGGGGTTTAAAAATTTGGGGGGGGGGGGGGGGGGGGGGGGGGGGGGGGGTGACCTAACAGGGTAACGCGTTTGGTAACCCTTAACATACCAAATACTCACACAACATATCCATTATTAACGCACTTGTAAAAATCTTTTCAAATTTTAAAAATTTGCTAAAATTTTATCTTTCTTTTTCTTTATTTTTTTTAAGGGGGGGGGGGGGGGGAAAAGGGGGACTTTCCCCCCCAAAAGCGGTTATGGGTATGGGTGATTTATACTTTTTTGGGAAACAGAATGTGTTGCTGTCTATTCATGGGAACGCTTCCAGCAGGGGGTACAGGACGGGGGATGGCGGGTAATCGGGTTTTGATCGGAAAAAGGAAAAAGTAGCCCCTTTTTCCAAATTTAGCGGACTTCCCAAACCTCCCCCCGACGTTAAGAAGCCACACTGTTGGTTTTCTTTATTTTTACCCTGGGTTAGAAACCCCTCTGGGGTTAGTAAGCCGGGAAGGTTTTCTTCACACGTTCCCTTTTTGGGACACTTCCCTTCCTTCCCTGTCCACAAGTTCTTGGGTAAACCAGGGGCACTCATAGCTGCCTCTATGTCTTACCACGGTCTTCCCCCCCCTCTCATGTCCACCCAAAAGAACACCTTTCCTTCTTAGTCCCTCAGAATCCCCCTTCATTACAGCACCGTGGGGGGTCCCAGTTTTGGGAAAAAACCCAAAAAAATTGTCTCTAAAACGGGGAAAACAGGAGGGCCCCTTGGGATAGTTACCAAAAATTATAAAACGGGGGAAGGATAGTGTACAAAAAATGCAGAATGCCTACAAAAATGATGAAACTATTAGTCCCCCCAATGTGCAACCAAAACCCATCCCCAGTAAATTGCACAAAACCCCACAGTGTGGTGCGGGCCCCAGGTCCCCAATAGCACTAATCCCCACAGTGCTGGTGCGGGCCCCGGGCCCCAGCCGCGGGCCCCAGGCTCACCCCCACCCCCCAGTGCTTCCCAGAACCCGCCCCACCAATGCCAGCCCAGACTTCCTAGGGCATACCAAAACCCCACAAAAAAGAAATTAAACCATCTAAAACCTTAAATACCAATTTCACAAGACCCTGGGCCCACAGTACAGGGGGAAGAGGAGTTCCTCCCTTCCCCTAATGGGAAAGTAATGGAAACCAGGACGGGGTGGCCCCGGTTTTATATGAGGATTATAGTGCAGTCCCCAAATGCAGAAAATTTACAAACACTCCCAAAATTTTAACCAAAGGTGAATTTGTGAAATATTATTTGGGGCATCGTAAGCTGGGTAAGGGAAAAAAATGGGAAAGCAACTTTGGATCCCAAAAAAAGGAGCGATCCGCTAAAGGGGGTGTCGTTTTCTTCCTGTACTTTTTTCACCCAAAATGTCACTTCGGGCCTCCGAAACAGTGTTTTCAAAATCGATGCCCTACCATTAAAAAGGAAGGAGGGGCCCGACCCAAAAAAACAAAGTAGTACGACAAAAATCCAGTGATTTTTTAGTGGCAGGAAAAGGAAAAAGAAAAAGGAAGGAAAAAAAAAATAGTCCACCACCCGGGCCTTTTTGGATGGGGGGGCAGCCCGTGGCCCCCCATGGCCCCCCAGAAATAAACTACTGATGCCCAAAAACAAAATCCCCCAACAAAAGAATACAACCCCGTTATTTGCTAAATACAGGGCCCCCTTTAAACCATCCCCCCAACAAAAAATACCTTTTACATGGGTTCTGAGGATTAAGCAATTTTTCAGTTTAAGGATCCACAAAAGATACTTTGAAGTGAAATATGGATAAGTGGTTACAACCTTTTTAGAGCGAAGAAAAAACAGGAAAAAGGGGGGGGGGCCTTAAATTTAAAGAGATCCCTTATATCTGCAAGGAGTTGCTGATACACCACAATGAGGTGTTGATGTTATTCTATCAATAAAGAACGAGAACCAAAACACTAGTCCATTGTGGTTTATATAAGCCACCAGATGCAAACAAACCTCACAACAGTTCAAGAACAGCTACTGAAAAATTGATTACTGTCAGGAAAACCTTTCCGCTCCAACCCAAACATCTTACTGCTTGGTGATTTCAAACTAATGGCATACAAAATGGAATAATGTAGCAAATAATGTTTATGCTGAAACAATCCCAGAGTGTAGCGCAAGATGAAAGGTCACACACACATAGCTACTAAGTCTCATGCGAAAAACACACCTAAGCCAGCGATAGTGGAGCCAACTGGAGCTGGGGGAGGGGAAAACACACTTGACCTTATCTCACAAATAATGAGGAACCTGATAAAAACATAAGAATATCACAAACAACTAATTTCTGATCACAGAAGCCTAAATGAAGACCAGACGTACATGAATATGGGTCCTGAATCAACAGAAACTCGCATGTACCTGTGAAGGTGAGTCCTTCACAAATATACAACTTCAACAAACAAGAGATCAACCTGGGACGCAGGTATACCATTCCCTAAACGAAACATGTTGGGAAGATATCTTAAATGACATGGATCCAAACCTATGCCTTGAAAGGAACAACTTCCTGGCAGCTGAAGCATGTTTCTAGGCATATTCCCCTAAGAAAGAGAAGAGCAGGAGTTAAACTGGAGAGAGAAAGATGCTCCCTTTACAGTAGACGACGAAGAGTTCCCACCTGAGCTCCTGAGGAGTGGCTAGAATATCAGATACACGGAAAGAATGCTGACATGGAATGGAAACAATCGAACTAAGTTAAATGACTCTTACAGGAACCATGAAGACAGAGGAGCTTAAAGCTATAGTGAGAAATTGAAAAAAATTCAAATATTTCTTTTCATATGCCAAAAACAAGCAATACCACATCTATACAGGCCCTACTCACACAGGATGGACATAACACAGATGACAAGGAAATCGTGAATATTGAAATCCCAGTACGACTCTGTGTTTATAAACCCCTAAACGTCCTGAGGCTCGACGACCCAAATGATTTCTTCATGAATGAAGCTCAAAACTACATCCATAAATGTATGCCAGATTTCCGACTTAGCCTACTCCGATAGAATTCGAAATGCCATGGACAACATGCCTAAGCACCTCAGACTCAGCCCGCCCAGCCTCGTGCACTCTGTTTTCCATTAAGAACTGCAAGAAACCCCTCTGGCTGCTCTAAAGTACACTATGTAGGAGGCGCTTGGACATGGTGAATTCCACAGTCACTTAAACCAAAGGATATACGCCCCACTTCCATACAGGTGGCAGCAAAAGCATTAGCAAGAAACAATAGCCCAAAGCTCTGACGTCCCCCATCATAAAATCTTTGAAAGAGTGCTAAAACAGCAGGGATTGCCAAATCACCTGGATTCCCCAAAAACTGCACAATCCCAGGGCAACATGGGTTTAGGGCAGAGTCGCTCCTGGCCGACCCCCCCCCTTCCTCTCACATCTACTGGATCATTAAGAACATGGCCTTGGATGCCACTGGAAGAAAAATCAAATGCAGATGTAATATACACAGACTTTTGCAAAAGCATTTGACAATGCGATCATGGCGTAATAGCTCATAAAATACGTGCTCAAAGGGAATAACTGGGAACGTGGTGGAGATGGATCATTCAACTTCCTAACAAATCCAACACAAAGATAGTGGTCAACAGAGTTAAATCGGAGGCTGGCCATAGTGAAGAGCTCGTTCCACATAGGCACAGTACTCGCCCCCCATCCTTATTCCTTATCCTCATACAGACATACAGAGATATACACCTACAAAAAAACCCCCAAAACCACGTACATCCTTTGCGGATGATACTAGATCTGCATGAGGCTGTCCATCTGCTGTGGACGCGGTTTAACCTCCAAGAGAGATATAACAAAACAAAAAGGGTTTTTTTTTCCACTGGGCAAAACGGTAAACATATATGTTCATGACGACAAATTCCCAACTACCCGTTTATGGAAAACTGGAGGATACAAACCTAGAACGGAAGTATACTACTGACTCAGGCCATACACTAGAGCAAAAAATAATGTTAAGGGACCTGGGAGTAGTAATGCTGAGGATCTCACTTTCAAAGGATCAACAACAGTGCCACACGATCGCACATTGCAAACGTAAATGATAGGATGGAAAATGAGATAACTTTCAAAACGAGAGAAAGGCCACAAGCCACTGATGATCTCTTTTTCAAATCACTTGTTCTCTCTAGCTGGAACTACTGCCTTGTACTTAACAACTCCATTCAAAGCAGGTGAAATCGCAGATCTAGAGAGTGTAAAGAGATCCTTTACTGCACGTATAAGTTCTGTCAAGCACCTTAACTACGGGGAAACCGCTTGGAAGCATTGACTGTACTCTTTGGAACGCAGGAGGAGAGTTTTATATCATAATCTACACTTGGAAAATCTTGGAAGGAATGGTCCCAAATCTGCACACAGAAATCACTCCCTACGAAAGAAAAAGACTGGGCAGTGATGAAAAAATGCCGCCAATAAAAAGTAGGGGCGCCATTGGTACACTAAGAGAAAACACCAAAAGTGTCCGGGCCCAAAACTGTTCAACAGCCTCCCATCAAGCATTAGGGGAATTGCCAATAAACCCCTGGCTGCCTTCAAGAGAGAGCTGGACAGATACTTAAAGTCAGTGCCGGATCAGCCGGGCTCTGGCTCGTACGTTGGACTGCGTGCGGCCAGCAGTAACAGCCTAGTTGATCAGGCCCTGATCCATCGGGAGGCCTGGTCATGGACCGGGCCGCGGGGGCGTTGATCCCCGGAATAACCTCAAGGTATTCAGGTAACCTCCATCGTTGTATGGTAGTGTCACCACGAACGTTTTTCCCCATGAGTGTATCTATCAAAATTCAAGGATTTCTTCAGCAACGCAGTTTTAAAATATCCGTAGAAGTGCTTGTAAACTTTAAAAAAAAAAAATCTAGCGGTTTGAGTCAGGTCACGAGAAGTTTCTGTTGTTGTGGTCAGTGACAGCACAGGTTGTGGCCAGTGACGGTGCTGCAGTTGCTGTGTGGTCAGTGACAGCAGAGGTTGTGGCCAGTGACGGTGCTGCAGTTGCTGCTGTGGTCAGTGACAGCACAGGTTGTGGCCAGTGACGGTGCTGCAGTTGCTGTGTGGTCAGTGACAGCAGAGGTTGTGGCCAGTGACGGTGCTGCAGTTGCTGCTGTGGTCAGTGACAGCACAGGTTGTGGTCAGTGACGGTGCTGCAGTTGTTGTGTGGTCAGTGACAGCAGAGGTTGTGGCCAGTGACGGTGCTGCAGTTGCTGCTGTGGTCAGTGACAGCACAAGTGGTGGCCAGTGACGGTGCTGTAGTTGCTGCCGAGGTCAGTGACAGCACAGGTGGTGGCCAGTGACGGTGCTGCAGTTGCTGTGTGGTCAGTGACAGCACAAGTGGTGGCCAGTGACGGTGCTGCAGTTGCTGCTGAGGTCAGTGACAGCACAAGTGGTGACAAGTGACGGTGCTGCAGTTGCTGCCGAGGTCAGTGACAGCACAAGTGGTGGCCAGTGACGGTGCTGCAGTTGCTGCCGAGGTCAGTGACAGCACAAGTGGTGACCAGTGACGGTGCTGCAGTTGTTGCTGAGGTCAATGACAGCACAAGTGGTGGCCAGTGACGGTGCTGCAGTTGCTGCCGAGGTCAGTGACAGCACAGGTGGTGGCAAGTGACGGTGCTATAGCTACTGCTGAGGTCAATGACAGGACAGGTGGTGGCAAGTGACTGTGCTGCAGTTGCTGCTGAGGTCAATGACAGGAGAGGTAATGGCAAGTGACGGTGCTGTAGTTGCTGCTGAGGTCAGTGATAGCACAAGTGGTGGCCAGTGACGGTGCTGTAGTTGCTGCTGAGGTCAGCGGCAGCACAGGTGGTGGCCAGTGACGGTGCTGTAGATGCTGCTGAGGTCAGTGGCAGCACAAGTGGTGGCCAGTGACGGTGCTGTAGTTTCTGCCGAGGTCAGTGATAGCACAGGTGGTGGCCAGTGACGGTGCTGTAGTTGCTGCCGAGGTCTGCGACAGCACAGGTGGTGGCCAATGACGGTGCTGTAGTTGCTGCCGAGGTCAGTGACAGCACAGGTGGTGGCCAGTGACAGTGCTGTAGTTGCTGCCAAGGTCAGTGACAGCACAGGTGGTGGCCAGTGACGGTGCTGTAGTTGCTGCCGAGGTCAGTGACAGCACAGGTGGTGGCCAGTGACGGTGCTGTAGTTGCTGCCGAGGTCAGTGACAGCCACAGGTAGTGGCCAGTGGACGGTGCTGTAGTTGCTGCTGAGGTCAGTGACAGCACAGGTGGTGGCCAGTGACGGTGCTGTAGTTGCTGCCGAGGTCAGTGACAGCACAGGTGGTGGCCAGTGACGGTGCTGTAGTTGCTGCCGAGGTCAGTGACAGCACAGGTGGTGGCCAGTGACGGTGCTGTAGTTGCTGCCGAGGACAGTGACAGCACAGGTGGTGGCCAGTGACGGTGCTGTAGTTGCTGCCGAGGTCAGTGACAGCACAGGTGGTGGCCAGTGACGGTGCTGTAGTTGCTGCCGAGGCCAGTGACAGCACAGGTGGTGGCCAGTGACGGTGCTGTAATTGCTGCCGAGGTCAGTGACAGCACAGGTTGTGGCCAGTGACGGTGCTGTAGTTGCTGCCGAGGTCAGTGACAGCACAGGTGGTGGCCAGTGACGGTGCTGTAGTTGCTGCCGAGGTCAGTGACAGCAGCTCTTGGCTTCATTTCAACCGTTTTGGTATTTTTTAAACAGCAAGTTTCTGTGATTCACTTGTTAGGATCCCGTGTCAGTTTGGAAAATTACATAGCCAAGACAACCCGAAGAACTCGGAATCCTTCAGCTCGAAGGGAAAAAAAATGTCATGACAAGCTCCATCGGCAAGATTTAGAGTTGTATTGTCAACTCTTAACTGTGTAACAAGACGTCACAACATCAAGAGCTCTTGGTTAAACTTAAACAATATAAACATGGGAATTCTACTCGGCTTAATGGTCAAAAACTCAAGTGTTTTTCGCCTGTATTATATCCTTCATGAAGCAGAAGGTATCTTTGATGTTACCACTTTCTCGTTCCTTGGATAAATATTTGCCGTACGTTCTTTAGGAGCGGTTTCCCACGAATATCCTAATACTCCACAGTTTTTGATTGATTCGTAAAACTTCTGACTAACAATTTTTTTAGGGTCGACAGCAGTTGTCCGTAGTGTTGCACAGGTGTTTACAGTGATACTGTAAATGCAAACTACACTAGCTTATAGCAGCAGCTCCGGTGTCCAGCAACGACGATGAAGCAGAGATGGACCAATCCTGGGCTATAACGTAACTATCGTGTAGCTATAGGAAGTGCACCACCACCGGCGATGAGCTACTCGCCCACGGGAGCAGCGGGTGAGGCGGCGAGGAAGCGGTGCACCGGTGAAAGCATTGCTGTTGTATTCAACAAAGTTTGGCACATCCATCCACATCGTGGTGTTACATTACTCTATATGAGTTTGTTGCATCAGGTGGTGAAACCTGTTAACCTGAGGTCAAGCATTACCCTATGGGTTCAGTAGCTATAAAAGTGAAAGAAAGTGGATGGGAGGTGCAAAGGGATGGAAAAGGAGGGAGGTGCACCGGTTACGGGGGAGGTGCAATGCTTGCTGAGGGGCGGGGAGGTACAGTGGCTATGGAGAGATGAAAGGAAGGAGCAGGAGGCGTCTTGATTATGTGTGTGAGTGACACTACATGACCCGTGAGTCGAGGCTCTGAAGAAAATTAGAGAAATTAGATAAGGGATACATGCGGGGAAAGTACAGGCTAAGTGTGGTCGTAAAGTGGAAGTAAAGTGTGGTGGTGATAAAGGGAGGGGAATTAGCATAACTTGGTTGTGACGAAGGGTAAGGGATTAAAATGTGGTTGTGACAGAAGGAAGGAGACTACCCCGCCGTGGTTGTGACGGAGGGTGAAGCATTAGTATGTCGTGGGTGTCAGGGATGAGAGTGCAGATAAAGGACTTGATTTTTTCCCGAGAAGCGAGTTTACTGAGCAGTGTAACTCCTCCTCCTCCTCCTCCTGAACACTGACTTATATATAAGCAATACATTACAACACAAATAGCTGACACGCCATTATCCGATCCAATAATCAGGTATCACTACTTTCACCATCATGGTGTCTTCACCTGCCGATGTCACTACGTTACTTGTATTAACATTATCTAATCACAGGAAATCCTGCAAACTCGCTTTTTTTTCTAAAATTCTACGAACCTTATTTACAAGTGGATATATCATTGTGAGGTAATGCTGGTTTGGCCACCTAAGAATACTGGTACCTCCCTGGTCCTTCCAACTCACCCAAGCACGCGACGGTCTGGAGTTTTGAGACTCTCTGACCGCGGGTTCAAGTCCCACCCGTGGTATGGTTTGTTTCACCCAAGCAATAGTCGTAAGTTAGTTGATACCAGACAGCAACCATCCAGCCAGATACTACCTTTACTGACATATTTATAGGTAATATCTGCCTATGAAATATTTTTCACCTTGCCAGGCTGGCTGGTGTTTTCTAACTTGTAATGTGATGAAGCTTGTGAACTCTTAACTTTCCTTGCCTGAATAATGGTTATTATTTCTATATTCGTTTATAATTTGAGTATTATAGCCACTTGGACCCGGTCTAAGACCGGGTCCAAGTGGCTATAATACTCAAAAAGATATACACTCTACATGAACCCTGTTTCTCCTCTGGTTCCTCTCCCACGCTCTCCCTCCAACATCACTTCTCCCAACCTTGTCAACTACACCCTCCACCCTACTAACCACCCATCAAACTCCACCCTAACCCCCACCCCCTGCTCCTTCCTTGCTCTCACCCCATGTCAAGAACAGCCTCGCGGGATACCTAGCATATATAACTGTGGGTTGGCCAGGTAATGATAGGATGACTCGAACCCAGACGGAGCTGTGGAGGCTGGGAACCACTGAAGTCAGTTTCAGTGGTCCTCCGAGTATGGCTGTGTCCGGCGACGGTACGACGCCTGCATGGAAGGGCGGGTAGGTGTACCACGCCTAAAAGGGTGGGTGGGTGGGGCGTTCTACGTCTAGATGGGCGGGTGGGTGGGTGTTGGTGATGGTGGGACGACGACTCAAGGCGAGATATCACCTTCCTTGCATTAAGGTTAAAATAAACACATTAAAGCATCTTTGATCTGAGGGACTCCACCCACAGCCAGACACAATAGTCTGATTGTCTAATGTGTGTGTGTGTGTGTGTGTGTGTGTGTGATGTGTGTGTGGTGGTGTGTGTGTGTGTGTGTGTGTGACAGAAAGAGAGAAACTAGTGTATAGACACTCTCACAAGGCAGTACTAAGCAGCCTTCAGTATTATCATGACAGTGCCCATGACAGTACACCCGCCTGTGCTACTGCCTTAAATGATAGATGTGGCACTTACCGTTACTTCCTGAACTACTGCCTCAACTGACATGTGGCACTTACCGTTACTTCCTGAACTACTGCCTCAACTGACATGTGCCACTTACCGTTACTTCCTGAACTACTGCCTCAACTGACATGTGCCACTTACCGTTACTTCCTGTTGCCCAGGAGAACAACGGTGTGTGCTCTGAGTCAAGGCCAGGAAAATAATCAATTACATTTACCGGAAGCCATAAAAACGACCGATTATTATTATTTTATTATTATACTCTTATTATTATTAATTTTTATAATTATTATTATATTCCTGGGGTAACGCCAAACCCGTAGGGGTAATACAGCCCCTTCCCTCGAAGGGAGAAAATGTCTCAGAAGTAAATAACATGAACAAAAGATTCACCAATTATTTTATACTTTTTTTTAATGCAAATCCTTTCAAAATGGCTTAAATAAAAGTCACGAAAATAACATTCTCTATAATACATTTTACACTGCTTTTTTTTTAAGCTTTCCGAAGAAAGTAATTTGGTTTATGGGAAGTGAAAGTTGACGTAAGGTCGTAAATGGGTAGTAATCTCGCCCCGACCTTCTGGGTTGCATGACACGAACGTGTCGAGTCACGGGGTCAAGGGTCCCCCGGGGTCACCTGGACAGGCAGGAACACAAGGCGTAATTACATGATCATTCCCCCCCCCTTTGTCACCTGACCATGAATAAGGGAATTGGGGATAACTGTGACAGTTTATAGTTAGTTAGTAGTTACTAGTTGTCAAAGAACTGTAGATAGACACTTGACCTGACTACACACACACAACACAAAACACAACACATTATATATTATATATATTATATTATATAATATATATAATATTTAAATTTATATATTTGTGTGTGTGTTGTGTTTTGTGTGTTGTGTGTTTGTGTGTGTGTGTGTGTGTGTGTGTTGGTGTGTGTGTGTGTGAACCTTCTCTCCAAGAGTCAAACAAATGCACCAACGCTAGGCAGTCGTCTTCCCACACACACACACACCCCCAACACACACACACACACACACACACACACACACATTCCTTCTCTAACACTACAACTACTTCAGCATGACGTGCCTTGAAGTTCGTGGAAGGCTCTTTGGGCCCTAGGAATTGGAGCCGCACTCCTTTTCCTTGGATCAAATCTAGTTATCCTCACCCCATTCCCTTGGTGCTGTATAACCCGTACTGATTCAGTTTCTCATAATTAATATAATAATAATAATAATAATAATAATAATAATAATAATAATAATATTATTATTATTATTATTATTATTATTATTATTATTATTATTATTATTATTATTATTATTATTATTATTATTATTAAAGATCAAAACTCTCCCGAGCATAATAATCCACATTTTGAAAAAGACAAAAAAAAATTTGATATTCGGATCTTCATTGTGACCTCCAGCAACCAAGAGAAAAATAAAATCTATTAAAATGGTTCATTGAGGAGAATTTTTGTGAAACTGGAGTAATATTACGTCATGTAAGTGCCAGCTGGTTACCCACGTGAGAGACTCCTGCCAGCTGGTTACCCACGTGAGAGTCTCTCAGTGGTCCCGGAAGTCTCCCAGCTGGTTACCCACGTGAGAGTCTCCTGCCAGCTGGTTACCCACGTGAGAGTCTCCTGCCAGCTGGTTACCCACGTGAGAGTCTCCTGCCAGCTGGTTACCCAGTGAGTCTCCTGCCAGCTGGTTACCCACGTGAGAGTCTCCTGCCAGCTGGTTACCCATGTGAGAGTCTCCTGCCAGCTGGTTACCCACGTGAGAGAGAGACTCCTGCCAGCTGGTCATCCACGTGAGAGAGAATCCTGCCAGCTGGTTATCCACGTGAGAGAGAATCCTGCCAGCTTGTCATCCACGTGAGAGAGAGAATCCTGTCACCTGGTCATCCACGTGAGAGAGAGACTCCTGCCAGCTGGTCATCCACGTGAGAGAGAGAATCCTGCCAGCTGGTTATCCACGTGAGAGAGAATCCTGCCAGCTTGTCATCCACGTGAGAGAGAGAATCCTGTCACCTGGTCATCCACGTGAGAGAGAGACTCCTGCCAGCTGGTCATCCACGTGAGAGAGAATCCTGCCAGCTGGTTATCCACGTGAGAGAGAATCCTGCCAGCTTGTCATCCACGTGAGAGAGAGAATCCTGTCACCTGGTCATCCACGTGAGAGAGAGAATCCTGCCAGCTGGTCACCACGTGAGAGAGAATCCTGCCAGCTGGTATCCACGTGAGAGAGAATCCTGCCAGCTGGTCATCCACGTGAGAGAGAGAATCCTGTCACCTGGTCATCCACGTGAGAGAGAGAATCCTGCCAGCTGGTCATCCACGTGAGAGAGAGAATCCTGCCAGCTGGTCATCCACGTGAGAGAGAGAATCCTGCCAGCTGGTCATCCACGTGAGAGAGAGAATCCTGCCAGCTGGTCAGTCAGCTGATATATATTACAACCTGCCAATCAGCCGTCCAAGAGATATTACTGCCAGCCGGTCAGCCGTGTAAGAGATATTGGCAGCCAGTTGGCCTTGTAAGAGATATATCGACGTTAGTCTTCCAACATGTCTGTGGGCGTCGTTCCTGGCACCCCACAGTGACACATTCGCCTTTGGCATATGCGGGTATGCGCTTTAGGCCACGTAAGTGGCACTGTGCGTGCCACACAGCCTGACCTTACAGCCTGTGCACTGGAAGCTTTCCATGAGTACTGCTGGAGTGTACATTTGTACTGCGGGCTGTGGTTCGTACGTTGTACTACGTGCTGCCAGCAGTAACAGCCTAATTGATCACGCCCTGATCGACCGGGAGGCCAGTAAGCTTTTTTTTTGTTTACAAAGTTCCCCTGTATAGTGCGACCCTTTGTTTGCAAATAAAATGGAAAAATTGCATGCAACACTGACAAGCACACACCGTGGAGACTTTGTCACCTGTTTATATTTTAACCGTATTTTTAAAAAACTCGCTTAATATAGAGGAGTCTACCTGGAGTCTTCCTGGAGTCTACCTGGAGTCTACCTGGAGTCTACCTGGAGTTTACCTGGAGTCTACCTGGAGTCTACCTGGAGTCTACCTGGAGTTTACCTGGAGTCTACCTGGAGTCTACCTGGAGTCTACCTGGAGTCTACCTGGAGTCTACCTGGAGTCTACCTGGAGTCTACCTGGGAGTCTACCTGGAGTCTTCCTGGAGTCTACCTGGAGTCTACCTGGAGTCTACCTGGAGTCTACCTGAGTCTACCTGGAGTCTACCTGGAGTCTACCTGGAGTCTACCTGGAGTCTACCTGGAGTCTACCTGGAGTCTACCTGGAGTTTACCTGGAGTCTACCTGGAGTCTACCTGGAGTCTACCTGGAGTCTACCTGGAGTCTACCTGGAGTCTACTGGAGTCTACCTGGAGTCTACCTGGAGTCTACCTGGAGTTTACCTGGAGTCTACCTGGAGTCTACCTGGAGTCTTCCTGGAGTTACCTGGGAGTCTACCTGGAGTCTACCTGGAGTCTTCCTGGAGTCTACCCTGGATCTACCTGGAGTCTACCTGGAGTCTACCTGGAGTCTACCTGGAGTCTACCTGGAGTCTACCCGGAGTCTACCTGGAGTCTACCTGGATACTACTTGGAGACTACCTGGAGTCTACCCGGAGACTGCCTGGAGTCTAGCTCAAGTCTACCTGGAGACTACCTGGAGTCTAGCTCAAGTCTACCTGGAGACTACCTGGAGTCTAGCTGAAGTCTACCTGGAGACTACCTGGAGACTACCTGGAGTCTACCTGGAGACTACCTGGAGACTACCTGGAGTCTACCTGGAGTCTACCTGGAGTCTAGCTCAAGTCTACCTGGAGAATACCCGAGACTACCTGGAGTCTACCTGGATACTACTTGGAGACTACAAGGAGTCTACATGGAGTCTACCTGGAGACTACCTGGAGACTACCTGGAGACTACCTGGAGTCTACCTGGAGCCTACCTGAAGTCTATCTGGAGACTACCCGAGACTACCTGGAGTCTACCTGGATACTACTTGGAGACTACCTGGAGTCTACCTGGAGACTACCTGGAGACTACTGGAGTCTACGGACACCACCTGGAGACTACCTGGTCCTATGGAAGGTGCTCCGAGATCAACGTCTCTCCTGCGGCTCGCCCTTAACTACAGCTTCCCGCGGATTGGTCTGATCACCAGTTGTAGTGCTGGCCGCATACTGTCCAACAGGCTATGGTAATACCAACCACAGCCGCTGGTCAGGAATCTACAGTCTTGGAGGTCCAGAACATAAATAGTAGACTACACGACAAGTTATCGAGCAAGACCATATCAACACCTGGGTTCGACTTTGTCGGTATTTACCCTGGAGAGGTTTTCGGTGGTCAACGCCCCTCCAGGCTTGGTCTTGATATCAAAGCCTCCATGGTGGATCAGGTCAAGATCAACTGCCTGTTACTGTGGCCGCACGCAAGCTGACGTACGAACCACAGCCCGGTTGGTCAGGTACTGACTTTAGGTGCCTGTTCAGCACTTTCTTGAAGACAGCCAGGGGTCTATTGGTAATCCCCCTCATGTATGCTGGGAGGCAGTTGAACAGTCTTGGGCCCCAGATACTTACTGTGTTGTCTTTCAGTGTACTCGTGGCGCCCCTGCTTTTCATCGGGGAAATGTTGCATTTCCTGCCGAGTCTTTTGCCTTCATAGGGAGTGATTTTCGTGTACAAGTTTAGTACCAATCCCTCCAGGACCTTCCAAGTGTTTATTATCATGTAACTCTCGCCTGCGTTCCAGGGAATACAGATCAAGGATCTTCAACTGTTGCCACTTATTTATGTGCCTTATCGCACTTATGTGTGCCGTGAAAGTTCTTTGTACACTCTCCAGGTCTGCAATGTCGCCAGCCTTGAGGGGGACCGTTAGTGTACAGCAGTATTCCAGCCTACGGGGCACAAGCGGTTTGAAGAGAATCATCATGAGCTTTGCGTCCCTAATTTTGAAGGTTCTCATTATCCATCCTATCATTTTCCTAGCAGACGAAGTAGATACATTGTGTGGTATGGTATACCAGTAATGATATATGTGTAATGATATACCAGTCAGACATAGCAAGAACACCATAGTATCCTAATACAGGGGATCTCTTCAGTTCATGATAACAACTGTTCAGTATGACCTACTGTACTTTGACTAGTGAGCCCCGCTCACTTGTGACCTCATCCCCAGCTGCTACACCCCACTTTCAGCTCCTTCATATAAGTGGTTGGTCTCATGCCTCCTAGTCTAAAGGTCCTACCACTTTCCATCAAGGCCGAGGGACGAACAACCTCAAATTACCAATACACTTGTTTCACTGTCTCTGGTGTCACGATCTCCTCAAATTCGACTGGTAAAGCCTCCTAGGCAGACGATACACCTCGGTAATAAAGATACCTAACCATTGCACACACACACACACACACACACACACATATATATATATATATATATATATATATATATATATATATATATATAATATATATATATATATATTATTTTTTTATTGTTTTTATTATCACACTGGCCGATTCCCACCATGGCAGGGTGGCCCGAAAAAGAAATACTTATTGCATATATATATATATATTATTATATATATATATATTATATATATATATATATATATATATATATATATAATATATATATATATATATATATATATATATGCAATAAGATCACAGTAAACAGGTGATTTCAGAATATGCAAAACAAACCACTCTGAAAATAGAGAAATTTCAAGCGCTTCGTGACTACTCACATTATCAAGGAACTATGAAAGTAAAGCATCCAAGGAAGGTATATAAGGGGTCTGGCCAGCACCTCACTATCAGATCCCACAACGGTTAAACACCTGACGCGCGCCGGCCCAACTGGACAGGTCCTTTGCACAACTCACCAACAAACTATTCTACCCAAGAAAATTTAAAAATTATTATTTGTCCAGTGTGTTATTAAATTCTTCCCAAATTCTATTAATTATAAATGGATCTAATTTATATAAACCAAGGAAAATATTCATTTATTTATTGTCAAAACTGCTTTTATGAAACACAGATTCAATTATATTCCTGTCGACCATGGGACTTGCTTGATACTACTTTCTCAACTTTTTGAAAATCAATTGGATGGTTAAAATCTCTTACAATTGATTTTCAAAAAGTTGAGAAAGTAGTATCAAGCAAGTCCATGGTCGACAGGAATATAATTGAATCTTGTTTCATAAAAAGCAGTTTTGACAATAATATGAATATTTCCTTTGGTTTATATAAATTAGATCCATTTATAATTAATAGAATTGGGAAGAATTTAATAATACACTGGCAAAAATAAATAATTTTTTTAAATTTTCTTGGGTAGAATAGTTTGTGGGTGAGTTGTGCAAAGGACCTGTCCAGTCGGGCAGGCGTGCGTCAGGTGTTTAACTGTTGTGGGATCTAATAGTGAGGTGCTGGCCAGACCCCTTATATACCTTCCTTGGATGTTTTACTTTCATAGTTCCTTGATAATGTGAGTAGTCACGAAAGCGCTTGGAATTTTCTCAATTCTTTCAGAGTGGTTGTTTTGCATATATATATATATATATATATTATATATAATATATATATATATATTATATATATATATATATATATATATATATGTGTGTGTGTGTTTGCCGAATATATAAATTTATATATATATATTATATATATATTATATTTTTATATATATATATTATATATATGTACACCTTTCCAAATCTATATACTTCTCTCTGTTATTATGTCTGGTCTCCTGCTTGGATACGTACAACACCTGCCGTGCTTGTGTTGTCAGCACTCACCACACCTGCCCCAACCTGTTCGTTATCTCTCATACAGTTAATGACTTGATGTGTGATGTCCCTGACATCAGATGACGATTAATCACCCCCTCCCCCCAATCCTCCACCCTTCACCCCACTCCTTACCCTAACCTCTCACCCCCCTCTCCTCACACTCCATCCCCTTTCCCCATTAGCAGTCTTCCTGGCTTAAACACTACGTCTCGGAAGAACAGTAGTCCGCTGTAGACACGTAGTCCACTGTAGGTACGTAGTCCGCTGAAGAGCAGTAGTCTGCAGTAAATATACCTTTGATGATTTTCGAGTGTTTTCCTACTCCCGGAGCCCGTCTGGTGCTTGCCTGGTTAACCAGGCTGTTGCTGCTGACGGTCTGCTGGTCCACATATCCACCACAGCCCGGTTGATGTGGCATTTGGCTGAGGTAGTCGTCAAGTTTCCTCTCTAAGACTTCTACAGTTGTTCCAGCAGTGTCTTATATCTTTTGGTAAGATGTTGAGTAGTCGAATGTTGATACAATGTTCTTTTATTGTGCCCACGGCGCCTCTGCTTTTCACGTGTTTTACAGACACACACACACACACACACACACACACACACACACACACACACACACACACACACACACACACACACATCTATATATATATATATATATAATATGTCGTGCCGAATATTAAAAACGGTCAGTTACAAGAGCTCATTTAAAATTAACCCTTTCTGAAATTTCTCTTAAAAGTTAAAAATATATTTTTTTCATTAACGTTGATGTACAAAATTATAATTGCACCAAAAGAATCTTAGAAAACTTACCTAAGCTTATTATAACAAGAACACATTATTTAGCCTAACCCAACAAATATATTTTAGATTTGTTTACAAATAATTTAATACTAAACAAACACAGTAAAATATTTTTTTCGTTAGGTTACAAAATGATTTTGGCGAAAATTATTGCATACACAAATTTCCATATTGTCCCCCCTATATGGCAAGATGAGCGTTGCTACATAAGCCAAGATCCGCAAAAGTTCTGCCACATTCGCACGACATATATATAATAATATATAATACATATATATATAATATATATAACTATATATATATATAATCATAATATATATATATATATATATAAAATTAAAATATATAATATATAAAATATATATATAATATATATATATAAACACTGGTAACGCCATAAAGTAACGCTTAAGGTCCCTCACAAAGTTATGGTATTTTTTGTTGTACCTGATATAAGTGTCACAGTAATTAGCTGTCACGCGCTTGTCACATGGAATAACATGGTGAGTGTGACACCACCAGTACACCCAGTCACAATAGCATGCTTAACAGGCATCATGCCTTGACCTGCTGGCCCATGCTGAAAAAATAACGCAGAAAAAATTCAGAAGGGTTTATGACCCCGTGGTAACAGCAAGAACACCTTAGTTTTACAGCACCAACTTTCAGTTGCCAGCACTTCACACCCAAAAAACAGCATTATCAATCCAGTAACAGCACTAACCGCTCTAACAGGCGGGGAAACAGTAACAGCACCAATACGCCAGTAACAGCACTAACACAACCGTAACACACTAACACACCAATAACAGCACAAAACAAGCCAGAACGTGCGGGGAGCCGTAAAAGCACACACGCACACAGGGAGGTCTTGATCTACGTGGTCAGTTCGACTTGGCTGGGCGGCCTCCACGGGGAGGCACTAGTTGCTGGGGGGGGGGCGGGGGGGGCGGGGCGGGGGGGGGGGATAGGCGAGCCCGGGGCGGGGCGGGTCAAAAGGCTAAAAATGCAATAATATTAGTTTTCAATATTTTTCGCTTTGTAATACCGGAACGAGGGTTTTCGAGGGGTCGACGCCCCCGGCCGGTCACAGCCGGGCCCTCCATAATGACGGTAATGTTGATACAACGCAGCAACACAGAACAGCCTAGAATGGGATTGTGTTATCTAATAGGGTGTGTTCACTCCTGGATGAGTGGCACGTCTAGTACAGCTTTTTAAAAGGTGTGTTCCCCAAAAGGATGAGTGGCACTGTTTTAAACCCTGCTTTGGAAAAAATAAAAATGACACTCACTACAAAACCCTTTTTTAACCCCCTTCAGATTTGTAGATGGTTGTTATTTGATCCAGTTCGTCACTGTGTTAGTTTTAGTTTATGTAATATGGGTGTAATTAATAGTGTAGACTGCAAATGACACCTGGGGTTATTTTGGTAGGCGACTAGGTGGGACCACCACCATCACCCCTATCCTCCCCCCTGGGGGAGTCTTTCCCCTGTTATGTTAACAGAGAACACGCGGGGCCAGTGGTCTCGTCGTTGCCCAGCTGCGCTGTGCTGCTGCTGTGAAAATCGAGTACGCTGTTGCTCATGCTGCGTTGCCTCGGTTCTGACTCATGTGTTTTCGGATCCAGTGCTGGTGTTGTTTCCTGCTGTTAGGGCGAAGTTACTGCTCTGTTGGACTGCTGGGAGGCCACAGTTAAATTTTGCACGCCTTCCTTTATAAAGCACAGTCCTTGATCTGTTGTTTTCCCCCGATCCACAAGACAGTCCCTTTATCTGTTGTTTCCCCGCACCCAATACATCCCTTTATTGTTTTTTCCCTGCATCACAAATACAGTCCTTGATCTGTTGTTTCCCTGCATTCACAGGTAAAATTCCTTGATCTGTTTTTTTCCCGATCCACAAATCGTCCTTTATCTGTTGTTTCCTGATCCCAAGACATCCTTTATTGTTGTTTCCCTGCATCCACAAGTACGTCCTTGATCTGTTGTTTCCCCCTTAACAAGTACAGCCCTTGATCTGTTTTTTCCCCGATCTACAAGTACGTCCCCTTTATCTGTTGTTTCCTGCATCCACAAGTACAACCTTGATCTGTTTTTCCCCCGCATCCCAACTAAATCCCTTTTTGTTTTCCCCGCATCCGCAAGTACAGTTTTTGAAACGTTGTTTCCCTGAAATTTCAAAGTAAAAGTCCTTGATCTGTTGTTTCCTGATCCACAAGTACAATCCTTTATCTCTTTTTTTCCGCATCCGCAAGACGTCCTTGATCGTTGTTTCCCTGCTTCCCAAGTAAGTCCTTGACTGTTGTTTCCCCCGCATCCACAAGTCAGCCTTGTTTTTGTTTTTCCCGGACCACAAAAAGTCCCCATCTGTTGTTTCCCTGCATCCGCAAGTACGTCCCCCGATCTGTTGTTTCCCTGCATCTACAAGTACAGTCCTTGATTTTGTTTCCCTGCATCCCCAGTCAGCCCTTGGTCTGTACAAGTACAATACAGTCCTTGATTTTTCACTTTAAAAAATATTAATTTCAAAGGGCTTGTCTTTCAGGCACAGGAAAGACGAGGGGAATACTGACATTGTTCTAATGCTTTAACAGTAATAACAGTAAAAAATAAAAAAAAATAATTATTAAAATAAAAAATAATAATAAAAATAATAAATAATAATAATAATAAAATGCTTCTTTTTTATAAATTATTGAAAATTTTTAAAAAATTTTTTTAAAGGGTTACGTAATCACACTCATTTTAGGGGAAATTTAAGTTTACTTGATAATTGTTTGGGGGGATTTAACCTGGGAGGTAATAGGCATCAAAGAAATTTAATATAAATTTTTAAAATATATATTTATATATTTAAAAATATATATATATAATATATAATATTATAAATTTTTTATATATTTTTATAATATATATATATATATTATATATATAATATATATTTATATATGCGTGCCCAAAAGGCGAAATTGCGATCTTGGCTTAAAAAAACAAAAGCTCACTTGCCATATAAACAAACGAAATTTGTGTATGCAATAATTCGCCCCAAAATCATTCTGAAACCCAAAAGAAAAAATTTATTTCACTGTGTTTGTTTAGTATTTTAAATTACTGTAACCCAAAACTAAAATATATTAGTTGATTAGGTAAAATAAATTGTTCTTGTTATAATAAGGTTTGGAGTTTTCTAAAATTCTTTTGGTTTTCAAAAAATTTAAAAAATTTTTTCATTAAAAGTAATGAAAAAAAAAAATATATTTTAAAGCTTGAGAAAATTTTAGAAAGATTAATTTTAAATGAGTTCTTGCTAATTGACCCGTTTTAAATTCGGACGACATATATTATTTAAAAATTATTATATATATATAAAATATTTTAATATTTAAAAATATACTACCCGTAGACCCTCCAGGAAACCCTCAGGTAGACCCCCCAGGTAACCCTCCAGGGAGACCCTCGGGGAGACCCTCCGGTAGACCCTCCATAGGGTAACCAGTCTCTACATACCTCGTCCTTATAAATTGTGTATGAGTTATTAACCCAGTCCCTTTTCTTTCCCTCCCTTTCCCTTTTTTCCCTCATACCATTATCTTCCCCTATCCAGGGGGACATCCCCAACCCCCAAAATCTTTCCTCACAGCGTACAAAAAAAAAACTGAACAAAGTACCTTCCGGAAAATTCGATCTGGTTCGTGGGAAAAATGGTCTATAAAATTATTCTACGGGTCCAATGCAAGAACCAAACAGTTTTAAGGGTTTATTTTAAATAGATTTATTCGAGGTGCGCGACCATGAGGCAGCAAAAAGTGATCGGGATAAAGCGGGGGGTCATGAAGGGAAAGTCCCGTGGGAAATGCCCAAGTCAAAAGTGGCTTATTATAATAAATGTGCCCATTTTTGTTTCTGGGAAATTTGTTCAAAATGTGAATTTTCCTGCGCCTCAGGCACCGCTCTCGTTACTTCATACTGTTTTCACAGTAAATTAATTTTTTTTCTCGTTTTAAACCCAAACCCTTGGGTTAATAACCCGGATGCCCTAAAACATCGAGTATCTCCTAGCTCCTTTTTCTGTGGTGAACGGGGGGAAACAAAACTGCTTGTTCCTTATGACTGGGGAATGAGCGCGTACCTGTTTTCCCTTACGACGCCACTGATTTTGATTTCTTGGTACGGGGGTATTTAACTGCTTACTCAAAATATAGTTAAAATTTAGTCTTTAATGTTTTAAACATTTTATTCGCATTTCAGAGTACTTTTATTTGAAAATACCCAGTTTGAGAAAACCCGGGCAGAAAGCAACCCCTTACCCCCCCTGGTGTTGTAGAGTGTGGACTTAAATACAGAAAGTAATTGATGGTGTCACGGAGGGACCCAGTACGTTGTTATTACTTATGACTCCCCTTTTTGTTCCCAAGGGTCGATTTCACTTTTGCTCCCGGGTCTTAATTGCCACCCCCACTTCCACCACTTACTTGGACGAAAAAAGTACTTCCTATCATCCTTTATAAAATTATATATATATATATATAAAAATTTTATATATATAAATATTTATTTATATATATATATATATATATATATATTATGTCCTATAATAGGAAAAATTGGTCGATTAGCAAAGCTCATTTAAAATTAACCCTTTTCTAAAATTTTCTCATCCGTTTAAAGATAAAAAAATTCCCCCATATTTTTTAAAGTAAAAAATTAAAATTTTGTGAAAAAAAAACCCTTTAGGAAACTACTAACCTTTTTATAACAAGCGCAATTTAATTTAGCCAATCCAACTAAATATATTTAAAGAAAAATTTACAATTTTTAAAAAAAAACAAACCAATGATTATACTTCTTTCGATATGTTCAAATGATTTTGTAAAAATTTATTGCATACATAATTTTCCTTGTTTTATCGGCAAAAGAGCTTCCCTATTTAACCCAAAAATCGCAAGTTTCACCTTTTCGGCATTAATATATATTTAATATTTTATTTATATATATTTTTATATATTATTTATATTTTTTTTATATAAAATTATTATATTTTATTTATTTTTAATCAGTAAACATGGCTAGAAAAGGATTAAAACCCCTTTTGGGACGGGCCTGCCTCATGGTAAGCGAAATACATGCGTTTTTAAAAACCAGGGGACCCCCCAAACCCTACAAGAATGGCCCCCGGAAATACTATGTTGGGCCGCCTCCGGGGCATAGGGAGGGGGGGAGTTCTAAGTTTAGAAGCTCCCCCCACCTGTAAATTCTTGTGGGGTTTTGGGGGGTCTGGGGTTTTTTAAAAGCGTCATTAGTTTTAATTACCATGAGGAGGAAAAGTACAAACATGGGTTCGAATCCTTGGCTGTGCAGTGTGTTTTTATCAATACCATCGTTTGGGTTCATTAATTTAAATTAGCCGTGAGGCTAGTACCCCCAAAACAGGGATGAATGAAATTGTTAGAAGCTCCCACACCCCGTTTGCTCCGGATGGCGGCCCCCCAGCACTTGCTGGGTGGCCATTCTCGTAGGGTTTGGGGGGGGCTGTGGTATAAAGGTCATTAGTTCTTACTTACCCTGAGGAGGCCCGTACAAAAAGGGTTCGAACCTTTGGGTAGCGCAGTGTTGTTATTGACCCCTACCACCCCTTCGTGTTTACAATTATATATATAATATATATTATATATTTAATTATATTATATATTTATATATATTATTTAAAAATAATATGAGGGGTTTGGGCCCGCCTTTTATAGTTCCCCTTGGTTCTTACTTTTTTAGTTCTTGTAATGTGATAGCACAAAGGCTTGGGAAATTTTTATTCTTTTAGGTGGGTTTTTTTGATATTCTGAAATCACCTGTTTACTGTGATATTTTTGCATATATTATATGATATATATATTGTGGTGCGTGTGTGTGTGTGTTGTGTGTGTGTGTGTGTGTGGTGTGTGTGTGTGGTGTGGGAATGTGTGTGTGTGGGGGTTGTGTGTGTGTTTTGTGTGTGTGTGTGTGTGTTGTGTTGAGTGTGTGTGTGTGTGTGTGTGTGTTGTTGGGGTGGTGTGTGTGGTGTGTGTTGTGTGTGTTGAGTGTGTGTTCATTAACACAAAATAGGAAAAAAACAAAAGAAGTGAAACCTTGGGAAATGGGGGGGCATGGAGAAAAAAACTTACTTAAAAAAATCTTAGGTACCGGCATGATGTGGGGTGTAAAAAGTGGCAGCTTGGCGTTTTAAATCTTGGTGCCAGTCGGTTTAAATGTTTTGTGCGTCGCTTAAAACTCTGATTTAGTTGGAAGCAAAATGTCCGCCAAAAGGGAAAACTAAATGTGCACTTAGCCTTTTTTTACCCGACACGTGGGATAAAAAAATCTTTACCTATTATTACACACTTTTAGGTTTTTTTTTAACTACAGGTGTGAAGGGAGGTGGGGTGAACGAAGGGCAATTTACCAGTCGTAATCGTACCTAAAACCCGCTGCTCCAAAATCATGCTCACGAAACTTTTACCCACATATTGAAAAGCATATTTTTCCCATTTTCCGTTTAAAGCCACCAAAATTTTAACGATCCCGTATAATTATAATATATAATAATTATATATATATTATATATTTATATATATATATATATATATATATATAATATATATATTTTAAAATATTATATATTTAATATATATATATTGTGTGCCGAATATGTAAAAAATGGTAAATTGCAAGAACTCATTTAAAAAATTTAAATCCTTTCTAAAATTTCTTTAACGTTTAAAAATAAATTTTTTTTTTTTTGTTAAAGAAAAAAAAATTTAAATTTGCTACAAAGAACTTAGAAAAAATTACCTAACCTTTTTATAACAAGAAAAAATTTATTTTAACTAACCCAACTAAATATATTTTTATTTGTTTACAGTAAAATTTTAAAATAAACAAACACAGTGAAAAATTTTTTTTTTCGTTAGGGGTTTTTTAGAAAGATTTTGGGGAATTATTTCATACACAAATTTTCGTTGTCCCCATTGGGAAAATGAGCGTTGCTATTTAACCAAGATGAAGTTTGCCCATTTTTGGGCCACGACATATAATATTAAATTATATAATAATATATATTTTTTAATATTTTATAATTATATATATATAATATTATAATATATATATATATATATATATTAAAATTTTTTTATATATATATATTTATATATATAAAAAAAAAAAAACAACAACACTCTGAAAGAATAGAGAAATTCCAAGCGCTTTCGTGACTCTCAACATTAAACCCTAAGGGGGAAATAATTGGAAAAGTAAAGCAGCCAAGGAAGGGCAATGGGGCCCCCAAAGCATTTCATTTGTTCCAAATTAAAAACTCCCCACCAAATTATTGGTTTGGCCCTATCCAACTCCCCCGCGTCCAGTGTTTTAAAACTTAAATTTTTTAAATTTTTTTAGGAGTGGCCGGCCCCCTTATAAGTTTTTGGTGCTCACTTTTTTAACCTTTAATTGATAAGTGGGGTGTCCGGGACCCTTAATCTTATTTTGAGGGGTTTTTTCATATTTTGAAATATTTTCACGGAAAACCTTTGAATTATTTATTTTTAATATTTTTTCATATATTTTTATATATTAATGTATTTTATTGATATTAAAATATATATATATATATATTTTATTATATATATATATTTATATATAATATATATATATTAATATATATTATATATATCTTTCAACGTACCAGCAGTATCCCACCGAGGCAGGGTGGCCCAAATGGAAAAACAAAAGTTTCTCTTTTTAAATTTAGTAATTTAAGGGGTTACTAGCCCCTCTCTCCCGGCATTTTAGTCGCCTCTTACAACACGCATGGATTGCAAAGGAAGAATTCTGTTCCACTTCCCCATGGAGATAAGAGGAAATAAACAAGAACAAGAACTAGAAAGAAAATAGCAGAAAACCCAGAGGGGTGTGTATATATATGCTTGTACATGTATATGTAGTGTGACCTAAGTGTAAGTAGAAGTAGCAAGACGTACCTGAAACCTTGCATGTTTATGAGACAGAAAAAAAGACACCAGTAATCCTACCATCATGTAAAATAATTACAGGTTTCGTTTTACACTCACTTGGCAGGAGAATGAGGTAATCAGTCCCTCAACCTGGAGTCGATGTGTTCAGTCCATCAATCTTGTAGAATGTACAGCATAGGGCCGTAGACGTGGCTTATATACTGTAGTGAGGTGAGGTGAAGCAGGCGGAGGCAGGGTCATAGTGGTACCATCCACTAGTCGAAGTAGGTCTTCGTCAAAAGCCACGTCTACGGCCCTATGCTGTACATTCTACAAGATTGATGGACTGAACACATCGACTCCAGGTTGAGGGACTGATTACCTCATTCTCCTCCTCTCCTTACGCCTTCCTCTTTGTATTGGACTGATGAAGCCACTGTGTGGCGAAACGTTTCCTTAATAAAGATTCCCATATGCTGCATAAGTGTCTCAATCTTTAACTTGTCGGTTTTTCAAACCATTCATCACAACTGTCAGACACTGCAGCATCATGGGATCTTGTTACAAAGAATTCTTCAACACTTGTTCAACGCTTTGGACGTGTAAGTTCTGTCAAGCACCTTAACTACTGGGAACGCTTGGAAGCACTTGACTTGTACTCGTTGGAACGCAGGAGGGAGAGATATATCATAATCTACACTTGGAAAATCTTGGAAGGAATGGTCCCAAATCTGCACACAGAAATCACTCCCTACGAAAGTAAAAGACTGGGCAGGCGATGCAAAATGCCCCCATTAAAAAGTAGGGGCGCCATTGGTACACTAAGAGAAAACACCATAAGTGTCCGGGGCCCAAAACTGTTCAACAGCCTCCCATCAAGCATTAGGGGAATTGCCAATAAACCCCTGGCTGCCTTCAAGAGAGAGCTGGACAGATACCTAAAGTCAGTGCCGGATCAGCCGGGCTGTGGCTCGTACGTTGGACTGCGTGCGGCCAGCAGTAACAGCCTAGTTGATCAGGCCCTGATCCATCGGGAGGCCTGGTCATGGACCGGGCCGCGGGGGCGTTGATCCCCGGAATAACATCCAGGTAACGTCCAGGTAAGACCTACTTCGACTAGTGGATGGTACCACTATGACCCCGCCTCCGCCTGCTTCACCTCACCTCACTACAGTATATAAGCCACGTCTACGGCCCTATGCTGTACATTCTACAAGATTGATGGACTGAACACATCGACTCCAGGTTGAGGGACTGATTACCTCATTCTCCTCCTCTCCTTACGCCTTCCTCTTTGTATTGGACTGATGAAGCCACTGTGTGGCGAAACGTTTCCTTAATAAAGATTCCCATATGCTGCATAAGTGTCTCAATCTTCAACTTGTCGGTTTTTCAAGCCATTTATCACATATATATATATAATATATATATATATATATATATATATATAATATTATATATATATACATATATATATATATATATATATATATAATTGTATATATTATATATATATGTACATATATATATATATATATATATATATATATATATATTATATATATATTATATATTATATATATATAATATATACAAATTCACTACGTAAGAGTAGTTAACTGACAAGAACAACAATAAAATGACATGATAACAAGGACATTCACCATGCGAAATAATGTTGTAATGATGAATTATGGTGAGCGAGAGTGATCCACCACTGTGATGGTGAGTGATAGTGAGGGTTCACCACTGTGATGGTGAGTGATAGTGAGGGTTCATCACTGTGATGGTGAGTGATAGTGAGGGTTTATCACCGTGATAGTGAGGGTTTATCACCGTGATAGTGAGTGATAGTGAGGGTTTATCACTGTGATGGTGAGTGATAGTGAGGGTTCATCACTGTGATGGTGAGTGATAGGGAGGGTTTATCACTGTGATGGTGAGTGATAGTAAGGGTTCACCACTATGATGGTGAGTGATAGTGAGGGTTCATCACTGTGATGGTGAGTGATAGTGAAGGTTCACCACTACGATGGTGAGTGATAGTGAGGGTTCACCACTATGATGGTGAGTGATAGTGAGGGTTCATCACTGTGATGGTGAATAATAGTGAGGGTTTATCACTGTGATTGTGAGTGATAGTGAGGGTTCATCACTGTGATGGTGAGTGATAGTGAGGGTTCATCACTGTGATGGTGAGTGATAGTGAGGGTTTATCACTGTGATGGTGAGTGATAGTGAGGATTCATCACTGTGATGGTGAGTGATAGTGAGGATTTATCACTGTGATTGTGAGTGATAGTGAGGGTTCATCACTGTGATGGTGAGTGATAGTGAGGGTTCATCACTGTGATGGTAAGTGATAGTGAGATTTTATCACCGTGATGGTGAGTGATAGTGAGGGTTCATCAGTATGATGGTGAGTGATAGTGAGGGTTCATCACTGTGATGGTGAGTGATAGTGAGGGTTCATCACTGTGATGGTGAGTGATAGTGAGGGTTCAGCACTGTGATGGTGAATGATAGTGAGGGTTCATCACTATGATGGTGAGTGATAGTGAGGGTTCATCACTGTGATGGTGAGTGATAGTGAGGGTTTATCACTGTGATGTGAGTGATAGCGAGGGTTCATCACTGTGATGGTGAGTGATAGTGACGGTTTATCACCGTGATGTTGAGTGATAGTGAGGGTTCATCACTATAATGGTGAGTGATAGTGAGGGTTCATCACTGTGATGGTAAGTGATAGTGATGGTTCACCCCTATGATGGTGAGTGATAGTGAGGGCTCACCACTATGATGGTGAGTGATAGTGAGGCTTCATCACTGTGATGGTGAGTGATAGTGAGGGTTCATCACTATGATGAGTGATAGTGAGGGTTCACCACTATGATGATGAGTGATAGTGAGGCTTCGTCTTTGTGATGGTGAGTGATAGTGAGGGTTCACCACTATGATGGTGAGTGATAGTGAGGGTTCACCACTATGATGGTGAGTGATAGTGATGGTTTATCACTGTGATGGTGAGTGATAGTGAGGGTTCACCACTATGATGGTGAGTGATAGTGAGGCTTCATCACTGTGATGGTGAGTGATAGTGAAGGTTCATCACTATGATGAGTGATAGTGAGTGTTCATCACTATGATGGTGAGTGATAGTGAGGCTTCATCACTATGATGATGAGTGATAGTGAAGGTTCATCACTATGATGATGAGTGATAGTGAGGCTTCATCACTATGATGGTGAGTGATAGTGAAGGTTCATCACTGATGATGAGTGATAGTGAAGGTTCATCACTATGATGATGAGTGATAGTGAGGCTTCATCACTATGATGGTGAGTGATAGTGAAGGTTCATCACTATGATGATGAGTGATAGTGAGGCTTCATCACTATGATGATGAGTGATAGTGAGGGTTCATCACTATGATGGTGAGTGATAGTGAGGCTTCATCACTATGATGATGAGTGATAGTGAGGGTTCACTATGATGGTGAGTGATAGTGAGGCTTCATCACTATGATGGTGAGTGATAGTGAGGATTCACCACTATGATGATGAGTGATAGTGAGGGTTCATCACTATGATGGTGAGTGATAGTGAGGCTTCATCACTATGATGGTGAGTGATAGTGAAGGTTCATCACTATGATGGTGAGTGATAGTGAGGGTTCATCACTATGATGATGAGTGATAGTGAGGCTTCATCACTGTGATGGTGAGTGATAGTGAGGGTTCACCACTATGATGGTGAGTGATAGTGAGGGTTCACCACTATGATGGTGAGTGATAGTGAGGCTTCATCACTGTGATGGTGAGTGATAGTGAGGGTTCATCACTATGATGATGAGTAATAGTGAGGGTTCACCACTATGATGGTGAGTGATAGTGAGGATTCATCACTGTGATGGTGAGTGATAGTGAAGGGAAGGTCCAGCTGTGTGTGAAAGTGCGTACATCCACAGTCCCCGGGTGCACACTTCTATGAGGGACTCGCACATGAGACGGCTTGACTGCGGTCATGAGGCTCCTCTCCTGAGTGCTGGTAATTTGCCAGTCAAGGAGGAGGAGGAGTCATAATACAATCTGTCAACTTGTGCATTAAGACTCAGGTGAAGGGGAGACGGTCAAGCCTTCCACAGGGTTCCTTACCTGTGACAGCTTCCGAGGCTTCGTCCTAGATGAACTTCAGTTAATATTTACTGGGGCATTACCTAAGACTTTTAGGGAGAAATTAAAGACAGGAAATGAGAAGAATACACTATGTTTCGGGCGGCCAGTGAAGCTGTCATCATACCGGTGAGGGAAGTGCTGAGAGCTTCAAAGGACATTTTAAGACACGAAGCTTCAGTTGCAACACTCGTAGTGCAAGATGAGGATAGTCATTGTCACCAGAACTCAAGCCATTTACTGCATTACTCTGGTGCAGTAAATGGCATATCAACTAACTGAAAGGAAGTTACTGAAAAAATAGCAAAAAAAAAAAAAAACTCATTAAAATTCATCTTTGAAAATCGTTTCATTCAATGGAAACCATAAAAATATTATGATACTTTAATTGGTATAATTACACAGATTTTTTACCTCTCCCTCTCAAAAATTTGTAAGTTATTACAAAAACTGAAAAAAACTATAAAGCATTAGTTAAAGAAATAAAATGTGTTTGGAAAACAGCGAGACGGAGGTCACAAACACTGGTCACAAACACTGGTCACAAACACTGGTCACAAACACTGGTCACAAACACTGGTCACAAACACTGGTCACAAACACTGGTCACAAACAATGGTCACAAACACTGGTCACAAACACTGGTCACAAGCACTGGTCACAAACACTGGTCACAAACACTGGTCACAAACACTGGTCACAAACAATGGTCACAAACACTGGTCACAAACAATGGTCACAAACACTGGTCAAAAAACTGGTCACAAACACTGGTCAAAACAATGGTCACAAACAATGGTCACAAACACTGGTCACAAACACTGGTCACAAACAATGGTCAAAACACTGGTCACAAACACTGTCACAAACAATGGTCACAAACACTGGTCACAAACCCACTGGTCACAAGCACTGGTCACAAACACTGGTCACAAACACTGGTCACAAAACACTGGTCACAAACACTGGTCACAACACTGTCACAACACTGGTCACAAACACTGGTCACAAGCATGGTCAAAACACTGGTCACAAACACTGGTTCCAAACACATGGTCACAAACAATGGTCACAAAACATGGTCACAAACACTGGTCACAAACACTTGTCACAAACACTGGTCACAAACACTGGTCACAAACAATGAACACAAACACTGGTCACAAACAATGGTCACAAACAATGATCACACACACTGGTCACAAACACTGGTCACAAACACTGGTCACAAACACTGGTCACAAACACTGGTCACAAGCACTGGTCACAAACACTGGTCACAAACACTGGTCACAAACACTGGTCACAAACAATGGTCACAAACACTTGTCACAACACTGGCCACAAACAATGGTCACAAACACTTGTCACAAACACTGGTCACAAACAATGGTCACAAACACTGGTCACAAACAATGGTCACAAATACTGGTCACAAACACTGATCACAAACACTGGTCACAAACACTGGTCACAAACACTGGTCAAAAACAATGATCACAAACACTGGTCACAAACACTGGTCACAAACACTGGTCACAAACACTGGTCACAAACACTGGTCACGAAAACTGGTCACAAACACTGGTCACAAACACTGGTCACAAACACCGGTCACAAACACTGGTCACAAACACTGATCACAAACACTGATCACAAATACTGGTCACAAAAACACTGGTCACAAACACTGGTCACAAACACTGGTCACAAACACTGGT
>NC_069419.1:5632711-5652711 GCF_026875155.1 Cherax quadricarinatus | reverse complement strand
TGCTATGTCCACTCACCACGGTGTTGGCTGGACATGCCACCGTAACACCCAAGGGTAAGCCAGTGTGGTGGCACCGGTAAGCCAGTGTGGTGTCACCGGTAAGCCAGTGTGGTGTCACCGGTAAGCCAGTGTGGTGTCACCGGTTAGCCAGTGTGGTGTCACCGGTAAGCCAGTGTGGTGTCACCGGTAAGCCAGTGTGGTGTCACCGGTAAGCCAGTGTGGTGTCACCGGTAAGCCAGTGTGGTGTCACCGGTTAGCCAGTGTGGTGTCACCGGTAAGCCAGTGTGGTGTCACCGGTAAGTCAGTGTGGTGTCACCGGTAAGCCAGTGTGGTGTCACCGGTAAACCAGTGTGGTGGCACCGGTAAACCAGTGTGGTGTCACCGGCAAACCAGTGTGGTGTCACCGGTAAGCCAGTGTGGTGTCACCGGTAAACCAGTGTAGTGTCACCGGTAAACCAGTGTGGTGTCACCTGTAAACCAGTGTTGTGGCACCGGTAAACCAGTGTGGTGGCACCGGTAAACCAGTGTGGTGGCACCGGTAAACCAGTGTGGTGTCACCGGTAAACCAGTGTGGTGTCACCGGTAAACCAGTGTGGTGTCACCGGTAAACCAGTGTGGTGGCACTGGTAAACCAGTGTGGTGTCACCGGTAAACCAGTGCGGTGTCACCGGTAAACCAGTGTGGTGTCACCGGTAAACCAGTGTGGTGTCACCGGTAAACCAGTGTGGTGTCACCGGTAAACCAGTGTGGTGTCACCGGTAAACCAGTGTGGTGGCACTGGTAAACCAGTGTGGTGTCACCGGTAAACCAGTGCGGTGTCACCGGTAAATCAGTGTGGTGTCACCGGTAAACCAGTGTGGTGTCACCGGTAAACCAGTGTGGTGTCACCGGTAAACCAGTGCGGTGTCACCGGTAAATCAGTGTGGTGTCACCGGTAAACCAGTGTGGTGTCACCGGTAAACCAGTGTGGTGGCACCGGTAAACCAGTGCGGTGTCACCGGTAAACCAGTGTGGTGTCACCGGTAAACCAGTGTGGTGTCACCGGTAAACCAGTGTGGTGGCACCGGTAAACCAGTGAGTCTTTACAAAGAATCGTGTCATGCATATTTCTTGAGGGGGATGACTGACAGCCTAACAAAGATGTTGATAGTCTAGCCAAAGGAGCTGATGGTTGAGATAACATGTCAAGCTAGATAACACCATCTTATGATGACACCATATTACACTAAGTTACCACATGGGACGAGGAAAGGTGTCAGTGCGATATATCCTTGAGATACACCACAGTGTTGCTGGCCAAGACCACACCCTGCCTGGTTGTCAAGACTATCTCTGAACTGGTCATGAAGTCTACTCCTGCCTAAGGTCCACTCAGAATGGTCCTCTTGAAAAATGCGTTTTTTTTTTTTTAAGGTCACGCCTCGTAAGTCGTCGCTACTGTGTCAAACTCCCGATGACAGTTCTTTCACTTGACCAGCTGTCTCACAGCACGAGAATGTTACTACCTTCTTCCTCCAGTTACTGCCTCACCTTCACTGAGGCTTCACTAAACCACCTCCCTGCACTGTGCTGAACCACAATCGAAAAGATGTATAACCACATAAGACAAAAACTGACCACAGGGAACCAGATAATAAGACTCGTGATGGATTAGAAAAGCGATAAATGATGACAGAGAGAAATGCGAGGTAATGAATAGACGGTTGAGAGAGATCTTTACCGACGAATGAGAGAAGTTTGCAAGAGGAAGAGGGAGAGAATGAAGCGAGTAGCAAAGATCTGACACAATTACAACGGCGAGCAATATACAATAAAAGCAGTGAGACCAGACAGGAGGTATAGGTAAACAAACAGTGAAACCCCGTAGCAAGGAGACACAAAGTGACAGAAACACGTCAACTGCTAGAAGCTAGATAGACGGAAACCTGCAAATGTAATCCCATCATTCGTAAGTGGAAGTTAAACTCAAACATTAACAACAGAAATCATTGAAAATATCCCATCGTTGTAAGAGTAATTAAAAAATTGCAACGACGTGGATAAGGAAATAATTGAGAAGAATGTCATCTCGTCTGTCAAAATAAAATACAAGAAATCCCAAGAGGCTATTAAGCAACTAGATCCATCGACTGGAAATGAAGAGGCGGTGCCAGGAGCCGGAGCTCGTCTTCCACAGACTCATCTCAGTACCGCTGGTGAGTGCATCTTGGCGAGTGAAGATAATACAAGGGGGCAGATACAGTCTTCATGTATTACAGGAAGAAACATTCATTACCATTGTTTTATTGCTCGTGTTTGTAAGCAAAGGTAAGTTTTTATGTGGGTGGATTCTTTTGTGTGCACCTGTGTGTGTACGTGTGTGTGTGTGTGTGTGTGTGTGTGTGTGTGTGTGTGTGTGTGTGTGTGTGTGTGTGTGTGTGTGTGTGTGTATGTGTGTGTGTGTGTGTGTGTGTGTGTGTGTCTACTTACCTACTAGGTACACTCCCTCCCTGCTCCATGAGCTTTATCGTGCCTCTTCTTAAAGCTATCCACTACATCTCTCTCTAGACTATTCCACTTCCTGACAACTCTTTGACTGAAGAAGAACTTTCTAACATCCCTTTGACTCATTTGAGTTTTCAACTTCCAGCCAGTTGTGACCCCTAATGAGTAAAGGTACACAAAAGGAGGAGAGTAAATTCTTGTATAGCTAACATACATATACTCTACCTATTACTGTAACATTTATGTACCTATTACTGTGATCTGATCCTCCCTTTAAACCTTATTTCAAGTATATGTTATTTTATAGTAACTACTTTTCACACAGTTAAGTTACTTACCCTTTTTAACTTTTAAGGTTTAATTAAATAATAAGATATTCCAAGGTCTGCATTGGAAATAAGTCACTTTGTCAGTGGCATCGTAAGGGGGGGGGGCGGGGCCGAGCCGCTCCGGGTGACACCGTTTAGGGGGTGACACCATAGAACCTCTAAAGAAGGTGACACTGATGCACAAAACAGTGCTGCTCCAACATAAGAGAAAAATCCTTCGTTTCTGTATAGCCTATTATATGATTACAGAGTACAAATAGGCCTATATAGGGAAAATCATTGATTTTCGATGATGTGATAGACGATTTTGCAGGATTGGATTCAAGGAAATGTAAGATCAGATTCACTGAGATGTTACTTGTACTCAAGGTCAAATCGGAACTAGTGTTTTTCTGATGTTGCAATGTTTTTTCTTTTTTCAAGTTTTTTTTTTTTTTTTGGCATTCTTGAAGATGTATAAATGTAGGATGTGTTGCCTGTACTCAAAGTGGTATTTGAGTTTATGTTTCCTCAATATTACTACGATTATACATTTTATCATTAATAAAGCTGAGAAGTATTCTCTTGTTCGGTTTATGGCCCTTAAATGTTCTCATTGCTAAACATTAGTTACTGGTCATGCAGTAGTGACGTAACTGGAGTTTACTCCCCCCATCTCCCCACCCTGGGATTTCATGGGGGTGGCACCAAAGATGCCGCCCCGGGTGACACCAACCCTAGCAACGCCACTGCACTTTATCTACCTTTTCTGGGTTATCGTAGGTAATCTTCACATATGCTGCTATGGATGATAATTTGTGTAACTGTATTTATGTGTACCTGTACCTGATTAAACTTATTAATCTCTCTTGAAAATTGAAATGTTTCTCTTATAGTGGTATGGTATTCAGCTTACGGCCAAGAGATCCCGGGTGAAACGTCTTCTGGAACCTGCTGCCTCAGTTACCTAGGAGCCAGACGTTAGTAACCCATCATACGAGGGCTTCAATGGGTTATCCTGAGTGACTAACTATCAGGGATAAAAACTGGAACACATCTTCGTCAGCAACTATAGGCCTGTTAGTATACTCAGTATAATATCCAAAATTCTAGAGAAGGCGGTGTACTCTCAAGTAGTTAAGTACCTTGATGACAACAACATTCTCCATAGCTATCAATCGGGCTTTAGAAGATCTTACTTAACCGACACCTTCCTAATTAATCTGATGGATTACCTGAGAACTGAAATGTCAAAGGGGAACCTCATAGGTATGGTAACCTTAGACCTGCAAAAGGCCTTCGATACTGTCAACCACAATATATTATGTACGAAACTTCAAGCTATCGGTATAGGTTCTGTAGACTGGTTTAAGTCCTACCTTAGCAACAGGAGACAAATTGTCAAAATCAACAAAACGGAATCAGAACCCCTGCCGATAACATGTGGAATTCCCCAAGGTAGTATTCTGGGTCCCTTATTATTCTTATGTTATGTCAATGACATGCCTATCAGTGTCAAGTGCAAACTCTTACTGTATGCAGATGACAGTGCCCTGTTAGTGTCAGGTAAAGACCCACAAGATATAGCTAATGTTTTAACACTTGAACTGGAGTCCTGCAGCAAATGGTTAGTAGACAACAAACTATCATTACACCTCGGGAAAACTGAAGCCATTCTCTTTAGCACGAAACATAAACTGAGAAGGGTAAATAATTTTAATGTCCAGTGTAATGGGGAGCCCATCACTTTGGTTTCATCAGTAAAATATCTGGGAATCCCTTTGACCCATGCATGTCAGGAGAATTGATAGGGAACAGTGTAGTAAAGAAAGCGAATGCCAGACTGAAGTTCCTGTATAGACAAGCACAGTGTCTACCTACTGAGGCTCGCAGGACCTTATGTCTAGCCCTTATACAATGCCATATGGATTACGCTTGCTCTTCTTGGTACTCTGCCTTGACAAAAAAAAACTGAAAGATAGACTGCAAATCACCCAGAACAAAATCGTAAGATTCATCCTGGGGCTGGGACCAAGAGAACATGTAGGCCTGAATGAATTACAGCAGTTGGATATGCTGAATGTTGAAGACAGAGTAAAACAACTGAAGCTAAATCATGTTTATAAAATTGCTCACAAACAGTGTCCAGAATATCTTGCTGTCAATTTTGTCAAGGTTGGGAATCAAAGCAATCATAGTACTAGGGGGAGAGAGCACAACTTTGTAGTACCCACAGTCAGTGGCCAGGCTTCAAACACCTTTTATTGTACAGCAATAAAGGAATGGAACAGACTACCCGCACATGGCAAAGCCAGTCATATCATGAACTAGTTCAAGAAGAGTGCCAAAAGGTGTCCGATGAATGTAGCTACAGAAAGGGAGGGGAATGATTTTCTATTTTTTAGCTAACATACGTGTAAATTTTACCTAATTCCTAGTAATGACCCTCGTGTTGTAGATAGTCTTAATGACCCTCGTGTAGTAGATAATAAGATGTTATCTTCATTATAGAATAATAAGAAAATATTATAACCTTTATATTATAATAATAAGGTAAAAGGACCACAATGGAAATAAGTCACTCTGTCTGACTTTTTTGGGTTATCCCAGGTTCTCTACACATATGCTGCTGTGTATGATAATTCTATGTAACTGTATTTGTGTATACCTGAATAAACTTACTTACTTACTTACAGAATTGTGCTAGTCAGTGTTCGAAATATTTTCAAGACTGAAGCACAGAAAATGGGGAACTACATGGAAGACTGAGCAAGAATACAATACGTTTTCCTTTAGTCTTCGTACATAATTTAAAACTTTTACAATAGTTTTATATACGGTAAATTGTGTAAAATTTAACTTAAAATAACCCAGTAAAATCGAGCAATACGACAATGCGACGTAATCGTCGATTTCCTATGGTAAAAAAATCAGGTGTTGAGGAGGATCCTCCAAGGGACTGGCAAAGTGTCGAGTTCCCCATTGTCTGCCCAAGTGAAGTGTGATTGTGCACCCATTTGTAAAAATTTTTCAGCTACTTCACTTCCTCTGAACAATTCAACTTTCTCACTGTTGTCTGGGTTGTTCTGTAACTTTCTCCATTTTCCTTATAGAGTTGATAAACAGAAAAATTATGAATCTATTATTTAGCTAATTATATATGTATATATATATATATATATATATATATATATATATATATATATATATATATATATATATATATATATATATATATATATTATATATTTATTTGTGTGTGTGTGTGTGTGTGTGTGTACTCACCTAAATGTGTTGCAGGGGTCGATACTAGCTCCTGGCCCGCCTCTTCACCGACCGCTTCTAGTCCTCTCTCCCTGCTCCATGAGCTTTATCATACCTCGTCTTGAAACTATGTATAGTTCCTGTTTCCACTACATCGCTTGCCAGACTATTCCACTTCCTAACTACTCTATGACTGAAGAAAAACTTCCTAACATCCCTTTGACTCATTTGAGTCTTCAGCTTCCAATTGTGACCTTGTTTCTGTGTCCCATCTCTGGAACATCCTGTCTCTGTCCACCTTGTCTGTTCCACGCAGTATTTTGTATGTCGTTATCATGTCCCCCTGACCCTCCTGTCCTCCAGTGTTGTCAGGCCGATTTCCCTTAACCTTTCTTCATAGGACATTCCCCTTAGCTTTGGAACTAGCCTTGTTGCAAACCTTTGCACTTTCTCTAATTTCTTGACGTGTTTGATCAGGTGTGGGTTCCAAACTGGTGCTGCGTACTCTAGTATAGGCCTGACGTACACAGTGTATAAAGTCTTGAACGATTCCTTACTGAGGTACTGGAACGCTGATTCTCAGGTTTGCCAAGCGCCCATATGCCGCAGCAGTTATCTGGTTAATGTGTGCTTCTGGCGATGTACTCGGTATTATACTCACTCCTAGGTCTTTCTCCTTGAGTGAGGTTTGCAGCCTTTGGCCACCTATCCTATACTCTGTCTGCAATCTTCTTTGCCCTCCTCCGATCTTCATGACTTTGCATTTGGCAGGGTTAAATTCTAGGAGCCAGTTTCTGGACCACACATCCACCCTGTCCAGGTCTCTTTGTAGACCTGTCTGGCCCGCGTCTGATTTAATTCTCCTCATTAACTTCACGTCATCTGCAAACAGGGACACTTCTGAGTCTATCCCTTCCGTCATGTCGTTCACATATACCAAGAATAGCACTGGTCCCAGGGCTGACCCCTGTGGGACCCCGCTCCTCACTGGCGCCCACTGTGATACCTCATCACGGACCATGACCCGCTGTTGCCTCCCTGTTAGGTATTCTCTGATCCATTGCAGTGCCCTTCATGTTATACATGCCTGTTCCTCTAGCTTCTGTACTAATCTCTTGTGACGAACTGTGTCGAAGGCCTTCTTGCAGTCCAAGAAAATGCAATCAACCCACCCCTCCCTCTCATTTTTTACTTCAGTTACCTTGTCCTAAAACTCTAGTAGGTTTGTGACACAGGATTTGCCTTCCATGAATCCGTGCTGGCTGTTGTTTATAATCTTGTTCCGGTCCAGGTGCTCTACCACTCTCCTCCTGATAATCTTTTCCAAGACTTTGCATACTATACATGTCAGTGACACTGGTCTATAATTTAGTGCTTCATTTCTGTCTCCCTTCTTAAAGATGGGGACTACATTTGCCTTCTTCCGTACTTCAGGTAGCTGCCCAGTTTCAAGGGAAGTGTTGAAGATTTTGGTTAGTGGCACACGTAGTGTCCCTGCTCCCTCTCTAAGGACCCACGAAGAGGTGCTGTCCAGTCCCACCGCCTTTGAGGTATCAAGGTCACTTAGGAGCTTCTCCACCTCCTCCTCTGTTGTGTGTAATTCACCCAACACTTGTTGGTATATCCCTTGTTGCTGTACGCCACTGTTTTGTCTTCCTGTTGTCCCTTCAGCCTCCACTGTAAATACTTCCTGAAATCTCATGCTGAGCTCCTCACATACCTCCTGGTCGTTTCTTGTGAGCTCCCCACCTTCTTTCCTCAGCCTGATTACCTGGTCCTTGACTGTTGTCTTCCTCCTGATGTGGCTGTAGAGTAGTTTCGGGTCAGACTTGGCTTTCGATGCTATGTCATTTTCATACTGCCACTGTACCTCCCTTCTTATCTGTGCATACTCGTTTGTGGCTCGTTGACTAATCTCTTCATTCTCCTGAGTCCTTTGCCTTCTGTACTTTTTCCATTCTCTAGAGCACTTAGTTTTTGCCTCCCTGCACCTTCGGGTAAACCAAGGGCTCATTCTATTCTTCCCATTATTTCTGTTACCCTTGGAAACAAACCTTTCCTCTGCCTCCTTGCATTTTGTTGTTACAAAGTTCATCATTTCGTTTACTGATTTTCCTACCAACTCCTGTTCCCACTGAACCTCCTGCAGGAAGGTCCTCATTCCTGTGTAGTCCCCCCTTTTATAGTTTAGCTTTTCCCTTTCTACTCCTGTTACTCTCTCCACTTTTAGCTCCACGATGTATTCAAAGCTCATAACTACATGGTCACTAGCTCCAAGGGGCCTTTCATATGTGATGTGCTCAATGTCTGATCTACTCAGGGTGAACATGAGGTCCAGTCTTGCTGGTTCATCCTCCCCTCTCTCTCTGGTAGTATCCCTAACATGTTGGTGCATGAGATTTATCAGCACAACATCCATCATCTTGGCTCTCCATGTTTTGGGACCCCATGTGGCTCCAGGTTTTCCCAATCAATCTCCTTGTGATTGAAGTCGCCCATGACCAGTAACTTTGCTCTACTTGAGTGGGCCCTTCTTGCCACCTCAGCTAGAGTGTCCACCATTGCTGTGTTGCATTAATCATATTCCTCTCTTGGCCTCCTGCAGTTCTGTGGTGGGTTATACAGCACTGCAATGACTACCTTGTGCTCCCCTGACTGAACTGTACCTACTATGTAATCCCTTTCTCCAATCTCGTCCATACCTTCCATTTCTTGATAACCCCACCAGTTTTTCATTAGTAGTGCAACCCCTCCTCCCCCCCCTGCTCCTCTATCTTTCCTCAGAATCTGATATCCAGGTGGGAAGATTGCATCTGTTATTATCCCAGTGAGTTTCGTTTCTGTAACTGCTATGATGTCTGGGAACAACTCCTTGATTCTTTCGTGCCACTCCTCACATTTATTCGTTATTCCATCTGCGGTCGTGTACCAAACCTTCAACTTCTTTTCAACAACTGTGGTCTGGGGAGAGAGGTGGGTTAGGGGGAGCAGGGGCCTATAGGGGGTTGGTGTGGGGGTGGGGTCTGTGGTGTGGGGTGTGGGGGCAGAGATCCTATGGGGGGTTTCAGTGGGGGTGGAGAGGGGGATGGGGGGAAGAGGGTCTATGGGGGTTACAATGGGGGAGGGGGTTGTGGTGGGGGATGGGATAGAAGGTACAGTGTGTGAGTTGCTGTGGGTTACTGTGAGGGTGAGGTTTGTGGTGAGGGGGATGGGGGAGGAGGGTACATTGTGTGGGTTACTGTGGGTTTCTGTGGGGGTGGGGTTTGAGCTGAGGGGGATGTACGGGTTACTGAGGGTTACTGTGGGGGTAGGGTTTATGCAGAGGGGGATATGTGGGTTACTTTGCATTAGGTTGTTTGGTTGCTTTGGGATTGCCATGGTTGTGTTCCTTCTGTGGGTGGTACTGGAGGGGGTTGTGTTTGTTCTTCAACATAGGCCTGATTTCTCCAGATCTCCACCTTCCTTGCCTCCCATTCCTCCTTGCGACGTTGCACCCTCTCTTTCAGTGTCATCCTTTCTTCTTGTGTCCTGTCTCAGTCGAGGTACACACTCCGGAACACCTGATTGTCCCTTAGGCATGCTTTCTCCTGCAGGATCCGGTTTCGAGCTGACTCTGCCTTGAAAATCACTTTGATGATGTTTTTTTCCCCTCGCAAACCACCCAATTATCTGAAAATTTGTCAGCTGAGTCATGTCGTCCTCTCCTATTGCTTTCATGATGCTTTCAATCGTTTTTTTTCTCCTCCTGTTTCCTTGCCTCGTAAGTTTCCCCATCTACTTTTTGGAGCCCATAGACAAAAATGGCCCTCTCCCTTTCATCCTCCCACTGTGCTTCCCTGAGCATCCTTTCATTTAAATTAGTTCCTGCCATTGACGCATTGCTTCTTACTGTCTCTTCCCTATCTGGTGTCCCTCTGCTTATTTGTTCCTGGACATGGCAGTTGTCTGTTAGAGCCTCTGTGTATAGTTTAGCTCCTTCTTTAACTTTAGTCCCCTCATTAGTTCTTGCTGTTCTCCCTGCCTTTTCCCAGGCCCCCCTTGGGTCCGATGGGGTCATCGCATACAGTATATCTCCTTTGTCCCCTACTGTCCCCTCATCGGTGACTGATGTAGTAGCTCTTGGTGTCATGGCTGTACTGTCCTTTGGTTCTTTAGGCTGTTTCAGACTCTTTAGTTTTTCTACTAAGCTCTGTATCTTAGCTTCAGCTGCTGTGATTTGTAATTCCCATTTCCTGCTCTCCTCAGCTATTTTCTCTTCCATTTTCTTGCTGATCTCTTCCAGCCTCCTCCCCCACTCCTCCTCTCTTTGCGTGAGCTCTGCCTCCCAGTCCTCTCTCCCAGGTCCACCACTTGCTTCATCCACCATTCCTCTGGTTCTCCGTCCAGGTTTTTGGTGTCCCATTTTTTTTTTCACAGAAGGAAGAGCTTATGCCAAGGATGCTGTGGAGGGGGGTGTTTGTTGTGGGGGAGGGGGGTGATTGTTGTGGGAAGAAGGGAGGAGGAGACAGGGAAGGGAAAAGGATAGTGAGCTGGAGGGGGGACAGCAGCAGAGGGAAGAGAGATGGGGAGAAGACTAAGGGGGACAGGGGGAAGAGCAATGGGGCGAGGGGAGTAGAAGGAGTATGGAGGATGAGAAGGAAGATGATGAGGGAGAGAAAGTGGGATGAAGAGAGACAGGGAGTGTGATTGAGTATGAGTTAGAGAGAGAGGGGGGAAGGGAGAGTCAGAGTGTGTGGAGGATGATAGAGAGGGCAGAGTGTGTTTGAGTGTGAGCTAGAGGGTTAGAGAAAGAAAAGGATAGTGTGACTGAGTGTGAGTTAGAGAGGGGGAGGGGAGTGTTAGAGTGTGTGGGGCATGTGGGTTGGGTAGTGTTTGCAGGCCTAGGCAAGGGGAGAGGGAGGGGGAGAATGGAGGGTAGGTGGGGGGAAGATGGATGAGGTATATGAGGAGGACAGGAGGAGGGAGGAAAAGAGATAGGTGGGGGAGGTTGGTAGGAAGGGGGGGAGGTGGGGAGAAGATGGAGGAGGTATAGGAGGAGGAGCAGGAGGGAGGGAAAGAGAGAGGGAGGGAGGGAAAGAGAAGGGTAGGGGAGGTAGTAGGGATGAAGGGAGGGGAGGTGGGGGGAAGATGGAGGAGGTATAGGGGAGGAGGAGCGAGGAGGAGGAAGGGAGGTAAAGAGAGAGGGAGGGGGGAATGGGAGAGGTAGGTAGGGAGGAAGGGAGGAGAGGTGGGGGGAAGATGGAGATATAGCAGGAGGAAGAGCAGGAGGAAGGGAGAGAAAGAGAGAGGGAGCCAGGGAAAGAGAATGGTAGGGAGGTAGGTAGGGAGGAAGGGAGGGGAGGTGGGGGGAAGATGGAGGAAGTATAGGAGGAGGAGGAGGAGGAAGGGAGGGAAAGAGAGAGGGAGGGAGGGAAAGAGAGAGGTAGGGGAGGTACAAGGAGAATGTGAACTGTGAGTATGTGTGGGTATGAGTGGGTTTATGAGACAGGTCCGTTATGGTAGGGTGTGTGTGGTGTGTGCGTTACTATCCTGCCACCTGAGTCACGCGAGGGGAGAGGGAGGGATAATCTCACTGCCAGGCTTATGGGCCTATCGTAGACTCTCCACGTGTATGCTGCTATGTACCGAGAGAGCCTGTACCGGGAGTACCCTGCCTATGCCTTTGCACCTACTTGTGCATACCTGGATCTATACGTACTTAATGAGTAAACACCTGTGCACCTACTCGTGGTTCTGAGTTTTGATTATATAGTAGAGTTACAAGTGGAGAAGGTAACAGGAACTGAAGGGGACAGGCCAAACTATAAAAGGGGGGGACTACACAGGTATGAGAAACTTCCTGCAGGAGGTTCAGTGGGACAGAGAAATGGTAGGAAAATCAGTAAATGAGATGATGGAATATGTGGCAAAAAAGTGCAAGGAGGCAGAGGAAAGTTTTGTTCCCAAGGGAAACAGAAATAATAGGAAGACAAAAACGAGTCCTTGGTTTATCCGAAGGTGTAGGGAGGCAAAAACTAAGTGCAACAGAGAATGGAAAAGGTACAGGAGGCATAGGACCCAGGAAAACAAGGAGATTAGTAGAAGAGCCAGAAACGAGTATGCGCAGATAAGGAGGGAGGCCCAGCGACAGTATGAAAACGACATAGCATCGAAAGTCAAATCTGACCCGAAATGCTGTATAGCCACATTAGGAGGAAGACAACAGTCAAGGACCAGGTGATAAGGCTGAGGAAAGAAGGTGGAGAATCACAAGAAACGATCAAGAGGTATGTGAGGAGCTCAACACGAGATTTAAGGAAGTATTTACAGTAGAGACAGGAAGGACTCTGGGGGGACAGACCAGATGGGGACACCAGCAAGGAATACACCAACAAGTGTTGGACGACATACATACAAATGAGGAGGAGGTGAAGAAACTGCTAAGGGACATCGATACCTCAAAGGCAATGGGACTGGACAACATCCCCCCGTGGGCCCTTTTAGAGAGGGAGCAGATATGTTGTGCAATGCCACTTACCACAATCTTCAACATGTCCTGGAAAACTGGGCAACTACCTGAGGTATGGAAGACGGCAAATGTAGTTCCCATTTTTAAAAAAAGAGACAGAAAAGAGGCACTAAACTATAGACCTGTGTCATTGACGTGTATAGTATGCAAAATTATGGAGAAGATTATCAGGAGGAGAGTGGTGGAGCACCTGGAACGGAACAAGAGTATAAATGCCAACCAGCACGGATTCACGGAAGGCAAATCCTGTGTCACAAACCTTCTGGAGTTTTATGATAAAATAACAGAAGTAAGACACGAGAGAGAGGGGTGGGTTGATTGCATCTTCTTGGACTGCAAGAAGGCCTTTGACACAGTTCCTCACAAGAGATTAGTGCAGAAGCTAGAGCATCAGGTGCATATAACAGGAAGGGCACTGCAATGGATCAGAGAATACCTGACAGGGAGGCAACAACGAGTCATGGTACGTAATGATGTATCACAGTGGGCACCTGTGACGAGCGGGGTCCCACAGGGGTCGGTCCTAGGACCAGTGCTATTTTTGGTATATGTGAACGACATGATGGAAGGTTAGACTCAGAAGTGTCCCTGTTTGCAGATGATGTGAAGTTAATGAGGAGAATTAAATCTGATGAGGACCAGGCAGGACTTCAAAGAGACCTGGACAGACTGGACACCTGGTCCAGCAAATGGCTTTTTCGAATTAATCCTGCCAATACAAAATCATGAAGATTGGGGAAGGGCACAGAAGACCACAGACAGAGTATAGGCTAGGTGGCCCAAAACTGCAAACCTAACTCAAGGAGAAAGATCTTGGGGTGAGTATAACACCGAGCATGTCTCCGGAAGCACACATCAATCAGATAACTGCTACAGCATATGGGCGCCTGGCAAACCTGAGAACAGCATTCCGATACCTTAGTAAGGAATCGTTCAAGACACTGTACACCGTGTATGTCAGGCCCATACGGAGTAAGCGCACCTGTTTTGAACCCGCACTTGATAAAGCACGCCAAGAAACTAGAGAAAGTAAAAAAGGTTTGCGACAAGGTTAGTTCCAGAGCTAAGGGGAATGTCCTATGAAGAAAGATTAAGGGAAATCGGCCTGACGACACTGGAGGACAGGAGGGTCAGGGGAGACATGATAACGACATATAAAATACTGCGTGGAATAGACAAGGTGGACAAAGACAGGATGTTCCAGGGAGGGGACACAGAAACAAGAGGCCACAATTGGAAGTTGAAGACACAAATGAGTCAGAGAGATATTAGGAAGTATTTCTTCAGTCATAGAGTTGTAAGGCAGTGGAATAGCCTAGAAAATGACGTAGTGGAGGCAGGAACCATACACAGTTTTAAGACGAGGTTTGATAAAGCTTATGGAGCGGGGAGAGAGAGGGCCCAGGAGCAACCGGTGAAGAGGCGGGGCCAGGAGCTAAGACTCGACCCCTGCAACCACAAATAGGTGAGTACCTGGAGCTATACTTAACGAGTAAACACCTGTACAACTACACGTGTATACCTGGAGCTATACTTACTGCATAAACACCTGTGCACCTACTCATGCATACCTGGAGCTGTACTTACTGAGTAAACACCTGTGCACCTACTCATGTATACCTGGAGCTGTACTTACTGAGTAAACACCTGTGCACCTACTCATGTATACCTGGAGCTGTACTTACTGAGTAAACACCTGTGTGCCTACTCATGTATACCTGGAGCTGTACTTACTGAGTGAACACCTGTGCACCTACTCGTGTATACCTGGAGCTATACTTTCTTATTAACACCTGTGCACCTATTTGTGTATACCTGGAGCTGAATAAACACCTGTGTGCCTACACATATATACCTGGAGTTATACTTAATGAATAAACAATGTTAGTGTTAATTGTCCAACCTTACTGCCTGCACGTGCACTACAGTGCCTCTGGTCCCCACCTTTGTTCCCTTTCCCCAGTTCTACTCCTCTGTCAGTGATTAGTGCCCTAGGTATGGTATTCAGCTCTCCAGAGCAAGGTTTGTGACCCTCGGCTATCAGTAATATACAGGACCAATACTCCAGCAACCACAAAAAGGCTATACGTTATGTCCGGCAGACCTGCACTGCTTCACTCATGTGCTGTAAGATGCTTCCCATTCTGGCTCCTCTTCTATTTCTTCTTCACTGTATTCACTAACTCCTCTATCACTGTATGCACTATACACTGGAGTCACTAACTCAACTACCCTTTTCTCTTATCTCCCGGCTTGGGTCACACTTATTCTGTTTGAATTTTGGTATTGGGATGTGGCAATACCACCTACACCCAGACTAGGCTTATGACCATTCCACTCTCTCTTGGCACTGATTCAAATTGTTTTCATGTGTCTGTGTCCTTCACCTCCCTTTTCTGATTGGAACAGATCGTGTATCACTTCTCGGGTTGTTCACTGACACTGTCAACTTTCGATGACCGTGGCAGTGGCTTTGATTAGCCACTAACTACTAAAGATTCACGAGCGAAACGAGTGTGTGTGTGTGTGTGTCTTGGTATATATATGTGGAGAGTTGACTTTAATCCCTGTTTTAGGTATTAAAGCGTTCTTGACTGGTGGTGAACACGCCATATGAACCCTAATGACCCTCATATAGCAGATAGACTTTAAACTTTATTAGTCAACCTTAAGGAAAATTACAGGATTTGTTTGTCTTTCTAACCCAGAGGATTATTAATCCAGAATCACCTAATAAAGCCATCATTCACTGCCTGACTGTGGTGGAGCATGGTTGTGCTCTGCACTCCTCTGCTGTTTTCAGGCGAGCTCTCATAGCAACAACATGGCGCTGAGTGTACGGCGTAGAGTGAATACTGTCGGCATTGAGCTGCTTCGTGGGGCGATTTCCACCTCTGCGGCACAAGTGTTGTTACTGACAATCATCAGAGAGACATACGGAATACAAGACGATGAGGTATATGGTGCAGCCTTGAATGACGCCTTCAGAATCTTCATTAAGTTGAATTCGATGGCTGTGTATGAGTCATTGGTGAAAAAAATCCAGCATGTGAGTCTAGATGCAACCCCGGCTGTAAGAGTGCATCTCATAGACATCTCTTGGCATTTTACGTGGGTGAAGTTGCACAATGTCCCCTTTGAGACTGACATAAGGAACGTGTTTGAGGCGTATGGTACCATGCATCTGGCAACTCAAGGCAAGTGGGCGGCAGGTGCATACATGAGACGTCCAGAGGGTACATTCTCCCTCAAAATGACTCTTAGGCATCCAATCCCGTCTTATGTTGTGATGAAGGAGTTCCAGACCCAGATTCTTGTGTCTTATGCTGGGCAACAATGTACGTGCAGGCTGTGTTGGGAGTACGATCATATGGTGGCGACGTGTGTGCAACAGAGGAGGGGGATGGAGCAGACTGGTTGAGCACCAGTTACAGGTGTGGATGCCGTCGTGGAGAGTCCCACGGGAAAACGAGGGAGTGGCCGTCTGTGGAGTGATATAGTTGAAGATACCATTGTGGTGAATGATGGGGATGCCATGAGTTGTGTTGAGCCAGAAATGGCCACTTTGCCGGTGACAGGGGAGGAAGTGCTTGTGCAGCAGGAGGTGATGGCACTGGAGGAAGAGCTGGACTAGGTTTTGAAAACTTTAACTTCATCTGGGGGGATGACGTCCCTGTACGGGAGAACGTCTCTGAGTTGCAAGGAGAGAGTGTCAGGACGTGCATAGGAAGGAAGGAGATCAGCAGGCACAGAGAGGAGTCACTGTGCTCTGTGCAACATGAAACAGTGGAAGTTGAAGTTCATTGTGAGGAATCCTCGGAAGACAGCATGGCGGTGGAGGGCGTCACGAGGAAGAGAGCAGCGGCGTCAGACTCAGATGACGTCCTGACGCTGGTGCAGAGGTCAGGAAGGAAGGATGAGTATTCTCGAGGTAGCCAGGATAAGAGGTATCGAAGGAAGGGGGGCGGGGTGGATGGTGTGAAATCATGTGTTGACCCTGGGGCAGGAGGCCCTGGGAAGGATGAGAGGAGGAAGAATTGGAAATTTTAAGAAGGTCTTAGGTGTATGACTGTGAATGTGAATGGACTGTATAATAAAGTGAAGAGGGAATGTTTTCATATGCTCCTGTGTAAATATAAAGTGGAAGTCGTGTTTCTACAGGAGCACAATTTCAGGGAGGGAAGAGTGCTAGAGGTGGCAGGGTTTAAGGTTTTGACTCTGCCATCTGCATGTTTGAAAGGTGGTGTGGGTTTATTGATAAAGGAGGCGAGCCCATTTGTGTTGATACGAAGTGAGGAGGGAAAGGGGGAGGGTGTTGTGTGTGGATGGGGGCAGAGGGTAACCTTTGTAAGTGTGTATGCACCAGCGGAAAACGATATGAAAGTAAAGAGAGATTTTGTATGTGATGATCTAGTTTTCGCCTTACGCGGTTTACCTGCAGTGGCCATCATTGGTGGGGACTGGAATTGTGTAATTAGGAGGGCTGATGTGGAACCACAAGGGGCGGGGCACATGTCGGCAGCCTTACGAAATCTCTTGGTGGATGTTCAGTTGAGGGATGTGGTAGGTGGGGGGGCGTGGGAGGTAGACCATACTTTCGTGAGGAGGGGTTACATGGCTAGGTTAGATAGGTTGTACATATCTCAGGGGGTTTTGTCAAAGTTTGTCCGTACAATAGAAGTAGCTTTTTCAGATCATCGGGTGGTAGTAGCAGAGGAGGAGTGGGAGTCATTAGCTAGTATCTCTAGGGGATACTGGAAGTTAAATACAAGTGTGTTAGAAGATGAGGAGGGGTTGGAGGGTTTTACAGCACTGTGGGAGGGGTTAAGTGAGGAGGTAAAAGGGGTGGAGGATGTGGTGACGTGGTGGGATGGTGTGGCTAAGGAACAGATTCGGCATTATTACATGGGGGAAAGGAAACAAATCAATTCTTTAAAATATGGGCTCATTAACTATTTGGAGGACAGATTAAGGGGTTGTTATGTAAGGGGGCGGTGGCAGGTACTTATCCTATGGACGACATTATGGTAATTAAGGGGAGGTTGCGCGAAATCCAGGATGAGAGGTTCCAAGCGGTGAGAGTAATGGCGGGGGTGGAGGAGGTGTTATGGGGAGACAGGCCGTCATCGTGTGTATTGTGTAGGCAAAAACAACGACAGCAGGCAACAGCTATTCCATGGCTGGAGGTTCATGAGTCGGTGGGTGGGTATAGGGTGGGTCCGGTTATACAAACTACAGTTGGGATGTGGGTGTTTGCGGATAAGTGGTATGAGCAGTATTGGCAAGAGGAAGGGGTAGGAGCTGGGGATTTAGAACAGGTGTGTGGGAGTGTGATATGTCGGTTGGGAAACAGTGATAGGGAAGCAGTGGGTGGGGAAATAACTGAGGAGGAAATATAGAGAGCTTTAAGTGGAATGCGAAAGGACAAAGTGCCGGGAATCGATGGACTACCAGCAGAGTTTTATCAGCAGCATTGGGAGCTAATGAGGGGGTTTTTGGTAAGGTTATTAAATTTGATAAAGGAGAGGGGCAAGTTGGGAGAAAAGCAGGCAACGGCTGTAGTAGTCTTGGTACCGAAGGGTAAGGGACAGCATACACTTAGGGACTACTGGGCAATATCATTTTTATGCATGGATTATAAGTTGTTTGCTAAGATTTTAGGAAATAGGTTTAAGTGTGTAGTAGGGTGGGTCGTATCGAGAACTCAGTTTGGGTTGCCAGGAAGGTCTATGGTGGAGGGGCATGGGTTACTATGGGATTTCATGGAAGAAAAATGGGGGGAAGGGGGGGCTTGGTTGCTCTAGACTGGCAAGGAGCATATGATAGAGTGGAGCAAGAAGCATTGAGAGCTATCCTTAGGGGACAGGGTTTTGGGGAAGAAATAGTGGGATAGGTAGATGCGTTATATCATGAGGCAATGGCAAGGATACAGATTAATGGTAGATTGGGGGGGGAAGATTGTAATGGGTAGGGGACTTAGACAGGGGTGTCCTATGTCACAGCTTTTGTTTGCGTGCATACAGGACCCCTTTTATAGAATGGTGGAGCAGCAAATGGGCATTAATGAGGGAGAAGGGAGTGGAATTGGGAGGGTTTGGCCAGTTCTAATAGGGCATGTAGATGATACTACTGTTCTGGTTAGGGAGGGGATGTCAATGGACACCTTAGATGGGATAGTCAACATGTTCGCAAGTGCAACTGGTATGAGAGTGAATTCAGAGAAGTCCATGGTCATGGGGTTAGGAGCTTGGGTGGGGAGGGTTGAGTGGGGTAGTGTAGTTGTGATGAAGCAGGTAACTTCGTTAAAAATTTGTGGTCTTATCTATGCAGATGATCTGAATGTTGCACGTGTGGAAAACTCGGCTAGGTTGGTAGACAGGATTCTGGGTCGCTTGGGAGCATTGCAGCCTTATCATTTGACCCTTGTGCAGCGTGCCATTGTTATTAACGTCTTATTGTATAGTAAGGTTTGGCACGTGGCAGCCGTGTTCCCTTTAACTGGGACGGCAATTGCAAATATACTTAGATGGGTTTTTAAATTCTTGTGGGGTTCGGGCTGTGATTGGCTGAAAAGGGATGTGGTAATGTTACCTGTGCGTCAGGGGCTGGTTGGGTTTGATGGATTTAAATCGGAGGGTCAAATGTATCTTTGTTAAGAGGGAGGTGATGAGGGAGGGTGTGGGTGGGTGGGGGGGTTTGGTCAAGATACACAGTAGATTGAAACATATATATTCTGGGGTAGAGTTGTGTGAGTGTGAAACTGTTTTGAGGGCTCTGGTGTTGGCTCGGGATCTGGGGAAGGTAAAAATAGGTAGGCTGTGTAGGATGTTAGTGGGGAGGGTAGTGGCACCGGTGGAGGGGATTTTCCCCATGTATGACTGGAGAAATATATGGGGTAGGTTCAGTAGGTTAAGGTTACAGCCCTGTGGGCGTGAGGTGATGTATGGTTTTTTGCATGGGATTTTACCGTCGGGTGTGGTTTTACGGGATAGACGGGTGGTTGAGGGAGGGGGGGTCTGTGGAATATGTGGAGGGGAGGATTCTGCGTTCCACGTAGTGTATTTTTGTGAGGGGATGGTGAGTGTCAGGGGCTGGTTGAGCAGGGTGCTGCATAGGATAAGGGTAAAAAGCATTTCTGTTCTGCGGGCATTAAGTCTTGACGTGGGGGTAAAGGATGAGAGTATTATTAGGACTGTGGGGTACATTATGGTAGATTATATTTACATATCGTGGGTAATGCGGGGGAAAGGTGTTAGCGAGGTGAAGCGGCGGGTATTAGCAGTTACGTTTTATAAAACACTGTGTCGAAACAGGGATATTTATAGGTGGAAGTGGAAAGGGATTTTCCCAGTGGGATACAGAGAACTAACGTTAGGGTATTTTTAGACTTGAAATCAGGGAAAGGGGGGGTAGGAAAAGGGTGGGTTCTAATGGGA
>NC_069419.1:5566223-5632211 GCF_026875155.1 Cherax quadricarinatus | reverse complement strand
TAAAATTCCCGTCCAATAAGTGCATCTTGTGGGCAATTTTAAATAAATTATAGCGACTTTTTAGAAGTACCTTAAAGAGCTAACTTGATAAATGAATCTCAGCATGGATTCAGGGGTCGTTCCTGCCTGCAAACTTGTGACTTTCTTCAATAGAACATTTGAGGCAGTTGACATGTTAAGGAATATGAATTGTTTATTTGGATTTTAGAAAGGCCTTCGATGGTCCCTACAGGAGCTTTTAAAAAAAAAGGGGCAGTCTGGTATAGGAGGTAAGTTCTACATGGATAGGGCATGGCTTCCCAAATAAAAAACAGAGTTAATTTAAATTGAGTGAAATCTGAATGGGGATTTCATAGGGGGCGTTCCAAAAAGGATCTTTTTTTAGGCCCTCTTTGTTCAAAATTTACTTTAATGCCCTTGATGAAGGGATTACGAGTGAATGAGAAAAAATTTGCTGATGATACAAAGATGGCCGTATAAATTCACTCTGAGGAGGATAGCAATGACCCCCAGGAGGATTTTGGACAATTAATGTCGGGTTGAAAAATGGCAGATGAGGTTCAATGTCGATAAGTGAAAGGGTACTAGCCCTTGGTAATGAAAATACACATCGAATCATAATCTGGGTGAATAATTGGTTTTAGAATAACCGACAATATTTGAATTGTGTCATTTTACTTTACTTACAACTAGGTGAAGTAGGCTTGATTACAGAATGTAAAAGGGGATTTGGGGGAGCAGGTGAGCGAAATCAAAGCCAAGAAGCAGGCCTTATGTGGCGCAACAAGGCCAACAGATTCTTTGGTTTTTCAAGAAGTATTACTAAAGAATCCAAAAGTTATTTTCAGTCTTTCATCACTTGAGGCCTCATTTAGATTATGTCTCAGTTTGGCCCCCCTTATCGGATGGATATAGACTCATTAGAGAACATACGAGAAAATGACAAAAATTTGATTTAAGTGTAAGGAACCTCCCGTATGAAAAAGCTTAAAGCCTTAAATCTCCCTTCTGGAGAGGGTAGAATGAGGGGAGTATCTTTAAGTGTATAAGGGGACGAGGGGAAAAACAAGGGAGAATTAATAAAGTACTGAGGGTGTCGAACCAGGAAAGAACCAGAAAATGGATTTAAGTTGGATAAATTTAGTTTTAAAAGGACATAGGTAATATGTTTTCAAAACAGAGTTGTAGATGCGTGGAACCTTTTCCCCAGTGGGGTGATAGAGGCAGGACCTTGGGTGTTTTAAGAAGAGACTGGACAAATATATGGTGGGAGGGGCGGGTTTTTAAATGGGAATTGGGTAGGGGAGTTATTTTTTGGGGTATCTTTAGGTAGAGGTCGTTTTGATAAGGGCCTGCCCGCATGGGCGTAGGGTATGGGAGTGTTCCTCATTCTTATGTTCTTAACAGGGTGACAACCCCCGGGGAAAGAAAAAACCGGGGGGGGGGGGGGGGGGCCCCGCAATGATTATGACATACAAATCTTAATAAATGATAAGGTGACAGAGTAAACTGTGTATAAGAGGGCCACGATCAAGGGGGCAAGCAGAAGCTAAAGAAAGATGGTCGGGGATGTAAGGAGTATATTTTTTTCTCTCCAAATGCTCAAAAATCCTTTTTTGCAATCCTTTCAGAAATTTGCAGTATGATGGTTGTTTGGCCTGTTTCAGCCCTCTTGCTGTTCCCCTTTTTGTAAGGAGGCAAAAAATTTTTTTTTAAATTTTTTGGCAACTGCGGTAATGAAGAGACGGTTGAAGACCCCTTTTTACGGGGTTTCAACAAGTTTTTTTCCCTCCAATTCCATGGAGATTGGTTTTCTAATCTCATTGATTGTAAGTAAACCCCTTCGATTTTCATCATTCTTTTGTTGTGCGATACTTCTACGTTACGTTGACCAGCGACTTACATTAGTTCTCCAGTTTTTTGTAAAAAACTTTTTCGAAACTTTTGCTAAAAAAACCCCGTAAGCTCTTTTCATCCACTTTCTTTTCCCTTCATCAACACTGCCTTTACAGATGTCTTTTTTCGGGGGCGAGCGAGAGTGCGTGGGTGTGGGGTGTGTGTGTTGTGTGTGTGTGTGTGTGTGGTGTGTGTGTGTGTGTGTGTGTGTTGTGTTTTGTGTGTGTGTATGTTTTGGTGTATGTTGTGTGTGTGGGGTGTATGTTGTGTGTGTATGTTGTGTGTGGCATGTGGCATGGGGTTTGTGTGCATGTGTGTGTGATGTGTGTGTTGTGTGTGTGTGGTGTGTGTGTGTGTGTGTGTGTGTGTGTGTGTGTGGGGTTGTTGTGTGTGTGTGGTGTGTGTGTGTGTGTGTGTTGTTATTTAAAGTAAATCAATATTAACTGATGCTTTTTGGGGATTAACTTGCAAAAAAACAAAGTACTTACAAAATATAAAAACATTACAGACACGGGGCCCCATCTTGGTGAAGGAGAGTTACGGAAGGCAGGGAAGCGTCCCGGCTTGTCTTACCTGTTCTTTCCCAGCTCGTTGTGTGTGTCCTGAAATCGAAAAAAAAAAAATTATATTAGACTCCGGCGAAAAAAAATTTATAGGGGAGGGAGCAAGGAAAAAAGCCCACTAATTATTTTATACAATTTAAAATCTTAAGTAAACAAATTTGGGGGGCCCCAAGTTTTTACTAGAACACAACGTCAAAATTTTCGTTTTATGGACAGTCTTTTATCAGGAAAAAAGAAAAATTAAGGGGAGGGAAAAACTTAAGATATACAAAAAACCATATTACAACAAACATCTACTGTAATAAAGTTTGGGAGAATTACCGAAAAATGTAAAATAAAAGGAAACAAGTGAACTAATGTGAAAATTTTTTTGTGGCCCACAATAAAATGTAATTAGTTGCACTTTTTGACCTTTTACTTTACAAACATCTCACCCGTCACTGGGAAATAAGTAAATATTTTGAGTAAATTTCTTCAAAAAATTGAAAGATAAGCAACTTTAAACACAAACCAACGCAATAATTCAGGATACGTCAAATTTTCATATAAGCAATGGCGCAGGAATCTTAATAAAAAGGGAAAGCTCAAAATAATGGAGCAATTTTGACGTAAAGTAAAAGGACCAATTGCAACTAATGTGAATTTTTTGTGGGCCCCAATAAATGTCACATTAGTTGCCTTGTGTCCTTTACTTTTAATATTGTCGGAATTCTACCAACTTTTTAAACTTATGAAATTTCCAATGGAAGCACCGCCGTGGAGCACCAAAGTACTAGAAAAAAAAAAAGGCAATTGAAAAGCTCCAAAAGTTTGTCCTAAGTTTGGTTTAAGGGAGTGAAAAAACATAGGGGTTCAAAAAACTACTTTAAGTGAATTTTTGACAATGACAGAAAAAAGAAGAAAGCGAGGTAACTGATAAAAAACCCAAAAAAATTTTGGTTATAAGAAAATATGGGGGGGTTGGGAAGGGAAATTGGACCCTTTTTTTTCCCGGGGGGTTAAAAGATTTGGAAAATTTTTTGGAAAGGGGGGAGGGTTAAAAAAGGAAGGCCTCCAAATCCAAAGGCCTTTCTCAATTTTTTATTTTAGGAGGAAAGTCCGAAAGTTGTTTTTCAGGGTTTTTTGTACCAGATACCTTATGGTTAAAAAAAAGTTTGAAAAAGAAAAAAACAAGACAATGTTTTGGTTCCCCCTTTAAATTTTGGGGCACCCCCAGGGAGGGGGCCAATTTTCCAAATTGTTGAAAAAAGGATTTAAAGTTAAAGGGGGACCTTTTATAAGGGGAAGGAGGGAGTTTTCCTTAATCTTTAGGTAATCCCTTTTAAAATCCACCCGTTTTCAAGAGGGTTTGAAGGATTTCAAGGCCCGGGCCCCCAAGTTTTTCCCCCCCTTTGGGTTGCGGGGGCGACGATTAACAGCGGGTTATGGCCCTTTTTTACCGGGAGAGGGGGGACCCTTGGGGCCCGGGGGGGAAAGAGACCCCGAAAACATTTTTTTCCCAAGGGGAAGGATCCTTTTTACAAAGGGGCCCCCAAAACCCCAACCCACCACAAAAAAAACAACCACCCCCACCAAAAAAAACCGGGCTGGTAAACAAAAAGGAAAAACGGTTGACGGCCCGCCTAAAACCCTTCCCGGGGTTTTCCCCCAAAGGTGACCCCAACACCCAGGTAGACCATTTTTTTTTTCCAAGGGGGGACAAAAAAAAAACCCCCAAAACCAAACCCCACCCAAACCCAACAAAAACACGGGGAATAAAAAAAAGGGGGAAATAAGGGGGGGGGAAAGCCCAAAAAACCCCCCGGAATCCCCCAAAACGGGGGAAACCCCCGGGAAAGGGGAAAGGGGCAAAAAATTTAAAAGGGGGGGGGAAAGAAAAGGGAAAGGGTGGGAAAAAAATTTTTGGGGGGAGTAAGGGGGGGGGGGGGTGGGGAGGGAAGGAAAAATCAAATATCTTCCCCCCCCCTTGGGGGGCTACAACTTGGGGGCCCAAAATTAAGGGGGGAAGGGGGGAGAAAGGGAAAAGACGGAAAAAGGGGGAAAGGGGGGGGGGAAAGGGGGGGGGGAGGGGGAAGGTGGAAAAAGGAGGAGGAGGCCCGGGGGAAAAAAAAGGGGGCCAAAAGGGAGGAAGGGGGGGGGCCGAAAGGAGGAAAAAAAGGGGAGGGGGGGGAAGGAGGGGAGGGGGAGGAGGGGGAAGGAAAGGAGGAGGGGGAAGGGGGAGGAGGGGAGGAGGCGGGGAAGGGGAGGAGGGGAAGGGGAGGAGGGGGGAAAAGGAGGAGGAGGAGGAGGAGGCCGGGGGGAAAGGGGGGAAGGGGGGGAGGAGGAGGGGGGGAAGGGGAAAGGAGGGGGGCGGGGAGGGGGGGGAAAGGAGGAGGAGGAGGGGAGGGGGAAGGAGGGAGGAGGGGGGAAGGAGGGGGGGAAGGAGGGGGAAAGGGGGAGAAGGTGGAGGAGGGGGAGAAGGTGGGGGAAAGGGAGAAGGTGGAGGAAAAAAGGTGGGGGGGGGGGTGGAGGAAAGGGGGAGAAGGTGGGGGGGGGGAGGAAGGGGGGAAAGACCCCCCCCAAAAAATTCTTCTTTCACTCCCTCAAAAAAGTGCCCAGTGTGCATGATTTTAAAGGAAAACGTAACCATAACCAAAAACATCTGCGACACACAAAAAAGGGGCGAATATGAAAGGGGAAATCATTTTATCTTTTTTTCTCCCTTTCCCCTCCTACTCACAGCCCTTTTTCCCATTTCTTTTCCATCTTTTCCCCTTTTTCCCTTCTACATCTTTTCCCTTTTTTTTTTTTACACAGGGTTTTGAAAAAATTTTAAAGACCCCAAATTTTAAATTGAAAAGCAAATTTAAAGGGTTTAAAGGTTTCCCTAACTTTTTTGAAAGCAAAGAGCTGTTCCTTCCCAAAAAATCTTTGGCATTTTTATTTTTTGGGGGGAGACATCCCCAAATGGGGGAACAGGATAAAATTTGGAAAAGCCATCTGTGTGCCAGTTTTTTTCTTTGATAAACTGACTTTTTTTCCCCTTTGACATCATTTTTCTGTACAAAATGGTTCCTTTCCCCGAGTCACCCTGGGTTATTAAAGGATTCTCAGATGGAGTGATGTTCGGGAGAAGGGTCAGCCAGAGTGAAGTTCTGCTCTCTGCCCATTTGTGGCTTAAAAGCCTTTTTCCCAAAACTGCCCTCAAAGGGGGAAACCAAGTGTGGTACTTTGCCAATATTGGCCTTGAACAAAAACAAAAAAGGGCCACCCCCCCCCTCCTGTTTTGAAGGCTTTTTGCTAAAAGGGACAGGTCTATCCAGGAGGGGGCCAGGCGGAGATGAGAGTTTTGGGCTCTGTTCCTATCTGTAAAGGGCAGTCGCAGATAAAGAGGGGGGGGGGGGGCCCCCCAAGAAGGGTGAAGCATACTAAATTTTTGGGAGGGGAAATTTGGGTCCCTCGAACAGTATCTTGAAACCCCCTTTACGTAAAGCAGATCGAGATACGGCGAAGTGCTGTAAGCTTCCCCGGCTGCCTTGTTTGCAAGATTTTTCAATTTTGGTTCTTTTTAGGTTAGTCTTTGGGGTCAAATTTCACCCCCAAAGGGTATCAAAATTCTTCTCCGGGTTGCCAAAACCCTCCCCTTCATCCCTTTTCCCCCCCCGCACCGCATTACCCTTTTTGGTTTCCTAGAGACGACATTTTTTTGCGTTTTCCCCCAGGGGCAAATGTTACTTGGGCCCTCTATTTTTTCCCCCAAAAGAAAATTTCTCTCAGCTGGTGATTTTATGTAGCTTAGAAACAGCTGGCATTTCTTTTCTTGGGTAAGTGGAATGTCAGTGTACGTCTCTGCAAAACATGTGGGTTCTGGGATGAAAATGGGAAAGGGCGTTGAAGTAGACATTCCCTAACAAAGGGGGCCCCGCACGCTTCCCTTTTGGAACAAATTGCCCCAATAGGGGTCTTGCTTTTTCTGGTTTCCCTTGAGAAATACAAATTAGAAATCTACCCTGAAGGAATCACTGAGGAGACATAGCGTAAAGGCCTTTCAATTTCCCAAATGCTTGAAATTTTTTCCAAGAGTCCCCCCGGGGCCCCCCGGGCGAAAGCCCCAGCAATGTCCAGTGCTACCACACAGCGAATTTTGGGTTCGTCCAAATGGGCTGGTGGGCCCCTTAGTGGAGAGGTTTAACAACAAAATCAGCAGCCCGGTAACCTTTCCTGAAGCCCTATTGACGATCACAAAGTAAAAGAGTGAAAGTCAAAAAACTCTGTCATTTGTCTTTAAAATTTTTGTTTTCAAAAGGGTCTTTCCAGTGAAATTACAGGGGGTGACACTGGGTCTTAGTTGCTGAGTTCTGCTTGGGTCTTCTTTTTTTTGAACAGGGACTACATTTGCCTCTTTCCCCCTAGAGAGGGCCCCTTTACACTGTACTAGGCAGTGCGAAAGAAAGCGGTTAGATGCTGCTAGCTGGTTTGCACATTTTTCTCAGCAATCTTTGGGGCAAAATTGTTTGGGTCCACAGCCCTTTTCTTGGGCAAGCGATTTTTTAAAAAGGGGAAAAGCACCTCCTCCGCCTTATTGTCACCACTACAGTTTTTTTACAAAAGTTCTTTCCAGCAGCCAAGGAGGGTTTCCCCTTTCCCGGGTCAGGAACTTGCATTTTGGTACAAATGTTCAACAAAAAGGTCCGCCTTATCTTGGCTACTAGTAAGGTGGGCCCCTCCTGTCGATTTAGAAGTGGAAAAGAGTTTTTCAGGGGAGATAACCTTGTCTGTCCTTGACCGGGGCCACCGGTTTTTGGGGCCTACCGTACCGGGTGCAAATTTTCTTTTAGTTTCCCACCTCCCATTTTAAACAATTTGGGCCCCCTTTTTAACGTCAAACCCCTAGCCCACAGGCTTGTCTGTGCAAGTTCCCCGTTCTAGGGGTAGGAAAGGGCTTTATACCTTCGCCCTGCTTTTTTACTTAGCTTAGCAGCCCCTCTAAAAAAACGAAAGCCCAAACCAAGGCTGGCTGTAGGCTTCGTACATATTGCCGGGGAGGTTTTTGTTCTTGTTGTAGATTAAGGGGTGTGTCCAGTGAAGGCCCTTTTACTTGGTTTTTCAACATCCCCCTTTGGGGAAAAGCATTCCCAAACGGTGGTGGCGAACTTTAGAGCGAGGGGCCCCGGCCAATTTTCCCCCCTTTCCCCTAGCCAAGGGGTTTTGCGTTGGATTTCCCCACCCCGTTCTGTTGGGATCTTAAGGTTTGTAAAAAAACCTTGTGGCAGACCCATCCAACATAGCCCAGAAAGGTTTTACAAGGGAAATATGCCTTTCTGCCAGATCACTCACTGCCCTTCCCCCTTCCTCTCCCATTTCTCCCCTTTTTCTTTTTGCGTCTCCCAAACATGCTTAGCAGGATTCATCTGGTTTGGGCGGAAAACCCCGGGAAAAAATTTCCCCCTATAGTTTTCGTGAAGGTTTGGTAGGTAAAAATTGTCCCGGAAACAGGAAAGTGGCCCCCTTTTGGCGGGGGCTTAGTCATAGATGACCCGCCGCGGAATTTCCCCGATCAAGGCCTTTTGCTGGCTTTTCCCGGGCCACTCCCCTTAAAAAAATTTTGGCAGTGATTTTTAATTTTTATAATAATTAATTTAAAAGAAGAGGGTTTGCGGGAAATTTAATCATAAGCTACGTTTTCCCCATAAATTTTTCAAGGTGAAATTTGAAACTCAGTCTAGAGCTGTTACCCCCCACGGGCCCAACCACAAAAAGATATTCGGCAGGATATTACCCTCTAGGGGCGGTGTTTTTCCCGCGGATTTTGTGGTTACAGGTAAAGACAAATCTATCATAGGTTTTCACTTCATTTTTTATTACAGGGGGGGCTCTGTAGGTGGGAGTCCATCAGCTTAAAAAATTAAAAAACGGAAAAAAAAAGATTTTGTGGAATACCCCCCCCATCCCCTTACGAAAAATTTCAATTTTTTTTGGTGTTTTTGTACGTTTTTAATTACTCATTTCTTTTTAACAAAATAATAACCAACCTAACTTTGCATAACCCTAAATTGAGAAATTTAGCACAAAATTTTTATGTAAAAAACGGCTAAGCTTTTAAAAAAACAGATTCCCAAAAAAGGAGTCAAAATTACCCCTTGTGGGTACTATCGCATTTGGGGTGTCGCCCCAAAAAACACATACGCATTCCCTACACTTTCAAAAAAAAATTGACAGTGCAAAAAGGGCAAATTTATTTAAGAAAGGGGCCCGGATTAAGGGGGCACAGGTTTGAAGTGAAAACGCAGATGATTACAAAGATGTTAAAGGGAAAATTTTTTTATAGTTTCCAAGGGGGGGCCCGAAAAGCGGAAAAAATTTGGGTATGGCAGTAAATGAAAAAACTTAATACAAAAGCTTCAAGAGAGAAAATAAAAAAAATCCTAGGGAAACCCCGAAGTCAGTGATTTTCGATCAAGTAAATTTAAAACCGGGGCCCGGAGCTAAGGGTCGACCCCCCCCAAAAAACAATCGGTGAGTGCATAGGGGAGAGGAAAAGAAATATTTGGGGAATGGTACATCAAAACCTTTTTACTAGAACGGTGACCACAGACAAAACACAAAGGGAAAGGGAAAGCAATGGGTCAGAGAATACCTGGGCAGGGGGGCAACAACGAGTCATGGTACCTGAGGAGGGATCAGGGGTGGGACAAGTGTTATTTTTGGTATAAAATGAATGACTGGGAAGGGTAGCCCCGGAAATGTCCCTGTTTTCCGATGATTTTGAAGTTAATGAGGAGAAATTTAAAACGGATGAGGGGTCAAAGGAGGACACAAAAGAGACCAGACAAACTGAAGCTTGGTCCAGCAACTGGGTCCTTTGAATTTAACCCGCCCAAAAGAAAGTCACGAAATCGGGGAAGGGCAAAAAAGACCCCAGACAGAGTATAGGGTAAATGGCCCAAAAACTGCAAAACTCAATTAAGGACAAGGATCTTGGGTTTAGTTTTATTGGGTAGCACATCTGAGGCGCCCCCATCAACCAGAAAAACGGGTTTAGTAATGGGCGCCTGGCAAACCTGAGGAAAAAGCTTTCCGTTTTCCAGTAAGGAAAATTTTCAAGACTGTAAAACCGTTTTAAAGCAAACCCATACTGGAGTATGCAGCACCAGTCCTGGAAACCCCCCACCTGGTCAAGCACGTCAAGAAATTAGAGGAAAGTGCAAAAGGGTTTTCCCAAAAAAGGCTGTTCCCCCGAAACTAAGGAGGAAAATCCTAGAAGAAAGGTTTAAAGGGAAAAAACGGCCCGACAAAATGGAGGACAAGAGGGTTAGGAAAAGAAATGTAAAAGGATTAAAAATCCCGCGAGGAAATTTACAAGGTGGACCCGAGACAATGTTCCAGAGATGGGGCACAGAAACAAGGGGGCATAATTGGAAGTTTAAAAACTCAATGGTCAAAGGTGTTTTGGGAAATTTCTTTTGTCACAAAAATTTCAGGAAGTGGAATAGTCTGGGGGAAAAAATTGGGGGTTTTGTGGAGGGAGGAACCTTTCATAGTTTTAAGACGGGGGTTTTGGGTAAGGCCCATGTAGAGGGAGAAAAAGGGGCCCGGCAGCGATCAGTAAGAGGGGGGGGCCAGGAGCTATGTCTCGACCTCTGCAACCCACAAATAGGTGAATACAGATAGTTTAAGTACACACACACGTGTGTCGCTGTTAAAGGGTAAGTGATCTGTGATTAAGAGCCTCCACCACAGTTGCTTCTAGTGCAGGGTTTCAGGTGCTGGTGCTGGGGGAACCTCTCCCCAAACCTGATGCTGGGAAGCCTCTAGCCTACTTCTGGTGTTGGGAACCCTCTCCCCCACGCCTGGCGCTGGGGAGCCTCTAGCCCACGCCTGGTGCTGGGGAGCCTCTAGCCCACGCCTGGTGTTGGGAGCCTCTCCCCTACGCCTGGTGCTGGGGAGCCCTCTCCCCCACGCCTGGTGCTGGGGAGCTTCTCCCAAAGCCTGGTGCTGAGGGACCTCTCCCCAGTCTGGTGCTGGGGAGCCTCTACTCCACGCCTGGTACTGGGGAGCCTCGTCCCAGCAATAAATCCATTCGGTGTCTGTACCTAGGATGGGAAAGAGGACAATAGAGCAGGAACTTTTCTTCGCGTCATATACGGCAGCCTGGCTAGTTGGCCTCATCAGTGACAGGATGAGTCGCAGGGAAAAGTTATCACACTACCCCCGCAAGCTTTTTCAAGACTCCCGCAAGACTTCCTCAAGATTCCTTCAAGACATCTCAATAAACCCACAAAAAAACCCTTTAAACCCACACAACATAATTTTACAGAAATTCCTTGAGAGATATGAGAGAAAGAGACAGAGAGAGACTGGATGAACGGAATATCTGATTGGTTACCAGCCTAAAAATAAATGTATAATATATAACGAGCAGCATTCACCAGATATATAATCACGATGTTTCATAATGAGGTCAGAGCCTTTAGAAATTTTTTTTTACATCGGGTACGATACGGCAACAAATTTCTTTAATAATCCTTGCCCAATTCCCCTTTAAAATATGAAAATTTCGTCCTGCACGAAACCAAAAAAACAGATGGGCTAGTATGCAGGCAAGCAGGCAGAAAGACAAGCAAGAAAACAGATAAGGGAAAAACGGGTTTGGCAGGAAAGCAAACACGCAGGCACGTAAGTTGGCAGGCAGATAAGTCGCCTGGCAGTCAAACAAAAACAGCAAAAAAGCTAGAAGTTGTGCGGACAAGCAGGCAAATAAGAAGGTAAGGAGGCAGGAGATAGGCAACCAAGCAAATAAACAAGCGAAATTTATAGGCAAGCAGGTCAAAAAAAAGGTAAGCAAGCATATAGGTAGGTAGGCAGGCAAGTCCACAGGCAGGAGGCAAGTAGAGACAGGATTGCGTTCCGCAAACAGGGCACACTAAGAGAGCGTCTCACACACACAGGGATGACACACCCAAACCAGAGGTCACCAGATGGATTTCTTACAGCCGCCACTGCCAAAACACACAGGCACACACATACATGTTAGGAAGTACTTCTTCAGTCACAGAGCTGTCAGGAAGTGGAATAGTCTGGAAAGTGAGTAGTGGAGGCAGGAACCATACATAGCTTTTAAGACGAGGTATGATAAAGCTCATGGAGCAGGGAGGAGAGAGGACCTAGTAGCAATCAGTGAAGAGGTGGGGCCAGGAGCTGGTATCGCCCCCTGCAGCCACAAATATGTGAGTACAAATAGGTGAGTACACACACACACAGTGGGGATACCGCATGCGCGAGTCACAACTTTACTGCTCCGTGAACATAAGTGTTTTTGAGGTGTGGCATGCAAAGGTACGTAACTTTATTCGGCGCATGTACACACCCTCATTTACAGGCTATCTCCCTAAACCCAGCAAACCCAGGTTGCTAAGAGTTGATGATGGGGCCCGCCCTTCAACTAGTGACCAGGTTCTAGCCAATAAGAAGTGGTTTTGGCAATCGCAGAGGTTATGTGGGTACCACTCTCCTGTCTGCCCTTTGTTCATTCCCATTCTAGAGCTGGTTGAAGCACGGTCTGCTATCTTGTGGCTTCTATTTCTGCCTTGCTTACCGTGGAGTGCACTATACTTATCATGTACATAGTGTACATATTGTGTTCTAAATTGGTGAAGGATTAATATAAGTCTAAACTTTTTCTGCTGTGTTTATTTTGCCCCCTTTACAACCCAGGATAACGGGGCCATTTGGAATCCTGGGGTTGTAATATGAGCCTAGCCAAGGGTACTGCATGGGTCATTGTGTCAGGGGTAATAAACAATACTTGAAGCGATTTACAAGTTGCCTTGAGCCACATAAATGTGGGGAGAGCCACAATTTTATAAGTGAACTAGAAAGTGATACTTGGTGGCGCAAGTCAGCGTAGGCAGGCCTAGTGTGCTTCAGGCGACGTTGCCACGTGTCACCCAAGAAATGTGTGACCAGTGAGAGAAATACAGTGAATAGGTTATATTATATATCGACAAGAAATGGAAGAGGATATACGCCAGGACATCACACTGAGTATTCACCTATGGGTGGTTTTTGGGAGTCAGGTGTAAAGTCAAATTAACCGCCAAGCTGTTTGTGAACGGTTCAACTCTCCTAGTACAAATAGGACATCAGGTACGAATAGGCTATCAGGTACTCGATAACGAATAACAATTGGTAATTTTATAGTAGAACAGGACGAGCAGACAGGTGAAGTATAGAAGACATAAGCTAGTAGGTGGGTGTGGGTCAGGTCAGGTAGAGCACTGTAGATTACGTGTCACATGCGAATCCACATACACACTATTTTTCACACAATAAGCCCACACTTGTATAGTCTCACACATACATACACACGTTCATACCCACACAATCCCACATATACAGACCCCCACACACTCTCTCTCCCCTCCACACCTTCCCCCACCTCTCTCCCACTTCCCTCCCTGATCCCCCCCTCACTCACCTCCTCCTCCCCCTCCCTCTCCATTCTTTCTACCCCTTTGCTTATCCCTCCTCATCTCTCCCCCAGTAATCCCCCTCCCCACCTCTCCCATTTTGCCACTGTCTCCAGCTTCCCTCTCCCTCCCCTCTGCCTCCCCTCATACACACACTCAGACAAACACATCACCAAACAACCACACAGAAATACATAGTTTTCTCATTCTGTGGTAACCAAAAAAAGGGTTGCAGAGACCAGGACGGAAAACCAGGGGACTGGAGGATGAGTCAGCGAAGGAAGATTGGGTAGCAGAGCTCATGAAAAGGAAACATGAGTGGGAAAGGAAGCTAAAAGAGCTTAGCATTAAAATGGAGGAGGGGATAGCTGCAGAGAGCAAGAAGTGGAGATCAGGTCACGTAGCAGAGGGCTAAATACGATATTAAAGAGGAACTGAAAAATCTGAAACACCAAAGAACAAAAGACAATGTGGCATGAATAAGAAACGCTTTTCCCAGTCACAAAAAAAAGGGACGTAGAGAACAAAGGGTAAAACTGTTGCAGACCCCTATTAGACCATCGTGAAGCCCGGAACAAAAGAGGATCACATCAGGAACAATCGAAGCGATGCAGAAAATGAAAGAGCTAAGTTATACATAAGAGGCCCTAACAGACCACAGCAGTGCCCAGGGAAAGCTGAGAAGGGGAAAAAATGGCAGACCACGGGCCCAGGGACAACAGACAGTGAAGAGATTAAAAAAAGGAAGCTGAAATGGAGGCAACTAAATCGAATCAAGGGATACATAGTGATATGAAGTGGAGAACAAAAGGGGGGGAGATCAGTCTTTGTTTATGGGCTCCAAGAGGTTAAAAGGGGAAAAACTTACAAAGCAAGAAGACAAAGGGAGTAAAGGGGATTGAAAGCATCATGAAACAATAGGAAGATGACTTGATCCAGCTGGCAAATTTTCTTGAGAATAGGGGGTTTGCAAGAGGAAAACACCAGCCAGTCAATGATTTTCAAGGCAGAATCGACTCAAAACAGGATCCTGCAGGAGAAGGCAAGACAAGGGACATGTCGGCATACCGGGGGGTGTATCTCGCTGTGACAGAAAGCAGAAACTGAAAGAGAGGGTACAAAGATTTAAAGGGAAAGAGAGGTGAAGATGGAGACAGACAGAAGAACCCAGACTCGGGAGGAAATTAAAATTTAAAAACCTCCCTAAACAACCACCACCTACAGAACCCCCCCAAACCGGGACAATCCCAATGCAACCAAACATTCTAATCCAAAACACACATGCCATACCCAATCCCCCATCCACTTCATTACAAACTCCACCTTCACAGCAACCACCCATATTTTTCCTCATCAGGTCTCCCACTTCCCCAACCCCAAGTACCCCCCAAACCACAGTTTTAGAAAAGAGGCTGAAGGTTTGGTATACAAATGCGGACGGAAACCCAAATAAATGTGAGGAGTGGCATGAAAGATTCAAGGACACATCCCCAGCCATAATAGAACTCACAGAAATGAAACTCAGCAGATAACAGATGCAATTTTTCCACCCGGATATAAAATCCTTAGGAAAGATAGAGGGAGTAAAAGGGGGGACAGTAGTTACACTGCTCATTAAAAACCGTGGGGAATTGAGGAAATGGAAGGAACTGATGGAATGGCAAAAGGGACTACATAGGAAAAATCCATCTGAGGCCCATAAGGTGGTAATTGCAGTAATGTACAACCCGCCACAGAACTTAGGAGGCCAAGAGAAGAATACAAGAGAGAAAACAGAGCAATGGTAGACACACTAGCCGAGGTGGCCAGAAGACTCACATGGGTAAAGCAAAGTTACTAGTTATGGGTGATTTCAATCACAAGGAGACTGACTAGAAAATCTGGAGCCCCATGGGGCCCCAAAACATGGAAAGCCAAGATGATGGACGTGGTATGGAAAACTTCATGGATCAGCTGTAAGAGACACTACCAGAGAGAAGGTGAGGATGTTTCCACAAGACTGGACCTAGTATTCACCTTGAGTAGTTTGGACATAGAGGATATCTCATACAAAGGCCCCTTGGACCTAGTGATCATGTGGTTTCTGTGCTTTGATTGCATATTTTGAGCTACAAGTGGAGAGAGTAGCAGGAATAGAATGGGAAAACCAAACAACAAAAGAGGGGGCTACCCAGGCAAGAGGAACTTCCTGCAAGACATCAGTGGGAGAGAGAACTGGCAGGAAAACCCAGAAAAAGAAATGATGGACTTGTGACAAAAAAAATGCAAGGAACAGAGGAGAGGTTTTTTCCAAAGGGGAAGGAGAAAAAATTTGGGAAGACCAGAATGAGTCTTTGGTTCACCCAAAGGTGTAGGGAGGCAAAAACCAAGTGCACTAGAAAGGGGAAAAGTACAGAAGACAAAGGACCCAGGAAAATAAAGAGATTAGCCGAAGAGCCAAAAACAAATATGCACAGATAAGAAGGAGGCCCTCAGCAACAGCAATTTAACCCAAAGTTGTTGTATAGCACATCAGGAGGAAAACAACAGTCAAGGGCCAGGTAATCAGGCTGAGGAAGGAAGGTGGGGAGTTCCCCAAGAAACGCCCAAAGAGATATGTGAGGAGCTCAACGTGAGATTTAAAGTATTTACAGTGGAGACAAGAACAACTCCAGGAATTTAGAACAGGGAGGTACACTAACACGTGCTGGAAGAAATACACACCTCGCCCGAGGAGGAGGTGAAAGAAGCTATGTGAACTTGATACCTCAAAGGTGGTGGGACCGGACATCTCGCCGTTGGTCCTGAGAGAGGAAGCAGAGATGCTGTTTGTGCCACTAACAAAAGTCTTCAACACACATTGAATCTGGCCCAACTACCTGAGGTACGAAGATGGCAAAGGTAGTCCCATATTTCAAGGAGACAGACACGAGGCATTAAACTACATACCTGTGTCACTGACGTGTATAGTAATGGCAAAGTCATAGAAAAGATCATCAGAGGAGTGGTGGGCACCTAAAAAGGGCACAAGCTTATAAACGACAACCAGCACAGTTTCGGGGAAGGAAAACCTGTGTCACAAACCTACTGGAGCTTTATGACAAGAAGACACATGAGAGACGGATGGACACACTGCATTTTCTTGGACTCAAGAAAAATCTTCGACACAGTTCCTCACAAGAGGTTAATGCAAAAGGCACTGCAATGGAACAGGAATACCTGGAAGGGAGGCAACAACGAGTCTAGTAAAGTGACGAGGTGTCAGAGTGGGCGCCTGTGACGAGTGGGGTTCCACAGGGGTCAATCCTAGGACCTGTGCTGTTTTGGTGTATGTTAATGACATAACAGAAGGGATCCACTCAGAAATGTCCCTGTTCGCAGTGAATGTGACGTTAATGAGGAGAATTAAATTAGTCGAGGGTCAGGCAGGACTACAAAGAGACCCGGAGAGGGATACAAACCGGTCCAGCAACTGGCTCCTTCAATTTAACCCCGCCAAATGCAAAGTCATGAAGATCGGGGGAAAGGGGAAAAAAAGAAACCCCAGACAGAGTATAGCGTAGGTGGGCAAAGACTGCAAACTTTCACTCAAGGAAAAAGATCTGTGGGTGAGTATAAAAACCAAGCACATCCCTGAGGCGCACATCAGTCATTAACTGCTGCAGCATACCGGGGGTCTGGCAAACCTAAGAATAGCAATCCGATACCTCAGTAAGGAATCGTTCAAGACTCTGTACACCATATACGTCAGGCCCCATATTGGAGTATACAGCCACCAGTTTGGAATCCACACCTGGTCAAGCACGTCAAGAAATTAGAGAAAGTGCAAAGGTTTGCAACAAGCTAGTCCTAGAGCTAAGGGGATGTCCTACGAAGAAAGGTTTAAAGGAAAATCGGGTCTGAAGACACGGAGGACAGGAGGGTCACGGGAGAACATGATAACGACATATAAAATACTGCGAGGAATTGACAAGGTGGACAAAGACAGGATGTTCCAAGATGGGACACACAAACAAGGGGTCACAATTAGAGTTGAAGACTCCTATGAGTCAAAAGGATGTTAGAAAGTATTTCTTCAGTCATAGAGTTGTCAGGAAGTGGAATAGCCTAGTAAGTGGCGTAGTTGAGGCAGGCCTCCATACATAGTTTTAAGACAAGTTTGGGTAAAGCTCATGGAGCAGGGAGCGGACCCCAGTAGCAATCGGTGAAGAGGGGGGGGACCCCTGCAACCACAAATAGAAGAGTGCTAAAAAGGTGAGTACAGCTGGTGACCAATATCGATCCAAGGCCGCCACAGGAGTCAATCAATAATTACCCTAACCTCAGCCAGGGTTGGATTCTTCCTTCGCGCAACTTTTCTTCGCAGATTTCATCACCGCCAAACTCTGCCTTGCCTGTATGCCCCAGCTCCTCGCCCCTCGTTAGGAAATATAATTATCTTCATGTTAAAATTACCGCCGGAGTCTCCGAAAATAGCCCAGAGTTGCCCCTAACACTGGTGACTGATTCAATGATCCAAGTTCTCCACTGTCTTTCCTAACCACACCCCCGGCCTGAGACCGGGTGTCTCCATGCAAGAATTTATAAATCAATAAGCATATCATGCAACTGACAGCCCTTCCTGGTCCGATATTACTTGTTAACAACAGACATCCATGTTTATCCTGAAAACACCCTTTCCCTGTACCCAAACATACCACTGGTATCCTGGTAACATTATTACTGTGGGTACAGAGTAATAGTGTTACAAGGATACCACTGGTATCCTTGAACACTATTAATGTGTACCCATACATACCATAGTATCCTAGTAACACTATTACTCTGTGCCCAAACATACACTGGTATCCTTGTAACACTCTTACTCTGTGCCTGGTCTGCTTGTCAACAACATATATTCCAGTATATATACTATAAGCATAACGTTGTCTAAACAAGAATGTTCAAACTGCTTCCACGTCTTTGTTATACATTTTGTCGGTATTTTATAACTCTTGCGTCCAAACATTGTATTGTTTTGGTGCAGGAAACACTATTTCCCTTTTGCCTGAAACTGTTTCTCTGCACCAGCCACTATAATAACATTCTAAGCTTCTCCTGTACCAGTTTCACGTCTCAAACATCCATAGACCCGCAGCTTGAGTGTGTGTGTTTGTGTGGGGTGTGTGGGGTGTGTGTGTGTGTTGGGGTGTGTGTGTGTGTTGTGTGTGTGTGTGGTGTGTAGAGAGAGGAGAGAGAGAGAGAGAGAGAGAGAGAGAGAAGAGAGAGAGGAGAGAGAGGAGAGAGAGAGAGAGAGAGAGAGAAAGAGAGAGAGAAAGAGAGAGAAAAGAGAAAGAGGAGAGAAGAAGAGAGAGAGAGAGAGAAAGAAAAGAGAGAAAAGAAGAGAGAAAAGAGAAAAAAGAGAAAAGAAAAGAGAGAGAGAAGAAAAGAGAGAGAGAAGAGAGAAGGGGAGAATAGAGGAGAGAGAAGGAGAGAGAGGAAGAGAGAGAGAAGAGAGAGAAGAGAGGAGAGAGAGAGAGAGGGGAGAGAGAGAGGAGAGAAGAAGAGAGAGAGAAAAGAGAGAAAAGAGAGAGAGAGAGAGAAGAGAGAGAGAGAGAGAGGGAAAAAGAGAGTACACGGCCCCAAATCGGGCAAAGTACCACCTTCGCTCCAGCAAGCTCTACACCACAAGGCAAAAAGCAGCAGTACCATTCTCCAGAAAAACTTCTCTGTGACATTTATCACAATGACTCGATCTGGGAAAACGTTAGTACAGCATAATGATATCAACGAGATTTACAGTCAGTTGATCAAATGAAAAAAGCTGCCCCACAGATGGCTCCAATTTATCCTGTTCCCTACTTGTATGTTCATAACAATGAAATGCTTTTCAAATAACTCTGTAGATAACACCTTACTGTCAAAAAAGTTAGAATTTCTAACGTAACAGTTGTCAATAAAGTTTGGGACCTAACCTTGTCAAACCCTGTCTAAAAAAAAAGAGAAAGCGAGAAGAGAGAGAGAGAGAAGAGAGGGGAGAGAGAGAGAAGAAGAGAGAAGAAGAGAAAAGAGGGGAGGAGAGAGAGAGAGAAGAGAGAAATGTTGACCTTTTTCTGTGAGCGTTTGTGTGCGTGCATGTACTCACCTATATGTAGTTGCAGGAGTCGATTCACAGCTCCTGGCCCTGTGTGTACTCGCATGTGTTTGTTTCTCACTTAACTGTGGTTGCCTCTCTGCTTGACCGCTACTGGTTTCACTCTCCTAGTTGCATGAGCCCTATCATGCCTATTTTTAAAAAATATGTATGGATTCTGCCTCTAAGCCCCCCCCACCCCCCTCGCTGTCTACGTCGTTCCATTTCCCTGCCCACTCTGAATCTAAAGAAGCATTTCCCAACATCCTAGTGACTCATCTGTGCTTTTAGATTTCAGTTGTGATTTCGTGTACCTGAAACCCGCCTCTCATAAAGACTCCCTGTCCACCCTCTTTTGTTTCTCTTAGTATTGTATGTCATAATCATGTCACCTCTAGCTCCTCTCGCCTCTCTACGCAGTTCATTTTCTCAGCCTGAGACTAGTTTCCGCTGGGAATTTTGCGCTTTTTCCAGTTTTCTTCACATCTTTCCCCGATGCGGGGTTTCCCTACTGGCTCTGCATACTCCAAGGTAGCCCTGACATACGCCCCTGCATAAAGGGCGTGAATGCCTTCTTGCTGATATTCCTGAAGCTAAACCCTTAAATTTGCCAGACTCGCATTGCTGCACGGTTTTCAGTTGAGTGTGCACAGGCAAAATACTCAAGCATGCTCACCCGAGGGCCTCTTTAATTTTGCAGCCTTGTTTTCCCCAGCTGCGCACGCGCGCGCTTGTACATGCCCTGCATGTGTTGTGGCTCACCCAATTTGGTTGCGGGGTCGATTATAGCTCCCGCCCCGCCCTCTTCATTTCGATCACAGGGTGGGTTAAATGCGTTTAATTCCCTCTCTTTTTCTGACCCCTCCTATCACCAAAGAGAGAGAGAGAGAGAGAGAGAGAAAAGGGGATGAAGCTAAATACATGTGCCCAAGCGCGGGGCACTTTTTTCAACTTACAATACGACTCTTGGTTCAACTGAGTCGGGTAGGGCCTTGAATATATTTGAATGTGCTGACGTCTACACGTCGATGCTGAAAACTGAAACTGGACTGAAAGACTTCAGAAGCTGACGTGCTCTATGTGCCTGATATCCGCACAGCTCCCACGCAAAAAAAAAAAAAACTGCTAACCCACTGTCCTGTCGTAATGAAATTCCGGGTGGAGAAGAATGCCAGAGACAGCAACATGCCGCCCGCCCAAACCATCGGGCAATCTTTCTATGTTTCTTTCAGTTAATGTGATCCCTTTAAAGATTAAAGTTTATCGACTGCACTGGAGTCTTAATATGCAATTCACCTCTACAACGACAATCAGAAATAACTAGTTTTAGTGTGTGAAACACATACGTATTTTTATAATAATAATAATAATTATATTATTATTGTAATTCAAACCATCTCCAGCTAATAATCTATTAAACTGATGAAGTTACGGGTTGGCAAAAGAAATCTTCCAAATCCAGTAGGGATGTGCCAAAATTTAACGGTATCGGACTAAAATTGAGAAATCGATATCAGTATCAGTATTAACTCAGTGTTAGGGAACCGCATCACTAATGTCAGTAAGTTTAATTTAACAACACAGAATTGACTGGGAAAAAACCAAGGGTACGGGACAATCTGGAATCAGACATGAGCGCCCTAGACCCCCACTCGTGCCTAAGAAGCTGAATACAGAGTATACAAGTTATGTATGAAGCACGTACCACTGAGGGAAACCCAGAAGATCAGATATGGAGAGAGGGCGTAGAGATGGTACAGAAGAAGAAAAAGGGTTAGTGAATTGCTTAAAATCATAAATATGTCCCCAACAGAGGAAAGATAGGCTTAGTCAAAAGATCACTGAATTAGAGCAAAAACTTAGGATGTCCCTACCTAAATGAAGAAGTACAAAGGGAACAAAGGGCCATGCGGATATTGCAAGAAACCCAAAATATTCTATTCCTACGCAAAATCCAAGCTAAGAACTACCTGTAAGAATTGGACCCTACTGAGAGGAGACTTGTATACTGACGATGAACAGGAAATGAGGGGAAATCCAAAAGAACATTATGAGTCGTGTTCAGCAACCCACTAAATGACAGCAAGGTAAGAAAATGCCGAAATATTTTTCCCCCTCCGGCAGAGGGCAGCGAGACAAAAAAGACAATAAAATCCAAGATTTCGAAAAAGAATGACATGCTACTCACCAGGGACCTGGTCCAGATTCATGGAAAGCTCGTTTTATAAGAAGTGCAAAGTACACTGCACGAGCTCTCAGTATTCTTTGGAGAAAGAGCTTAGATCAGGTGAAATACCGGAGGCCTTAAAGAGTGCAGAATGCTCCTTTCATAAGGGGGTATAGAACTAGCTAAAATTACAGACCGTAGCCTAACTTCTCATCATAAAAATCTTCTAAAGAGTGATGAGACCAGGTTACAAATTTCATGGACCAGCACAACCAACATAACCCTACCGCATGGTTTTAGAGCAGGAAGATCATGTCTGTCACAGCTGCTGAACCATTATGACAGAATTACGGAGGCACGGGAAGACGACCAAAACGCAGATGTGATTTACACAGATTTTGCAAAGGCTTTGACAAATGCGATCATGGAGTGACAGCGCACAAAATGACTGCCAAAGGACATTACGGGGAAGTAGGCAGATGGATTTTCGGGTTCCTAACACACAAACACAAAAAATAGTAGTAAAAAGGGGCAAGATCCAGCATCAGCGTGGGCAAAATCTCAGTGCCCAAAGGGACTGTCCTGGCACCTTTTGTTGTTTCTCATCATCATAGCAGGCATAGATAAAAACACCCGGCACACTTTTTTTATCATCACTGGCAGATGACACTAAAATAAGCAGAAAGTCACTACGGTAGAGGACACTGAAAAATTACAGGAAGACATGAGCAGGTTTTTCAGTGGGCAGTGGAGAACAACATGACGTTCAATGGTGATAAGTTCCAGCTACTTTGGTATGGAAAGAATGAAGAACTCAAAAGGAACACTACAGTGCTAGTCACAGCATTATGCCGCCCCTTCCCCCCCACACGTACCAAAACACAAACAATACCATGAAAGATTATAATATATATTTTACACACTTACTGAGGTTTATTTTTGGGTGCTGTGTCCTTTATGCTTAATCACGTCCCTCAGCCATGTAGGAAACTCTCATACAAATTTTTGAGGGTTTGGAAGGTATATTATTCCATGCCTCATGTAGACAGCCTCCAGCCTCGGGATGGAAGTGATACCTTGCCCAGTAAACTTCGTTTCACTAATGGCCAGATGTTCTCAATAGGGTTTAGGTCTGGGGAATTGCCTGGCCAGTCATTAAAGAACCTCGTTTCACAGTCCTTAAGCCACTGAACTACAGATTTGGTGGTATGCCCACGGTGCCCCTGTCCTGCACAAAAACCGTAGCCCCACACTGTCAAACGCCTCAGGTAAATTGTCACACAATAACTCCAGATAATTTATACTGATTCAAACTGATTTTTGAGAAGAAACAATGAGTTCACCAACACTCTGAGCACTGAAACACCCCCAAACCATGAGCAAAGTTTGGTGTTTGGTGGTCCCACAGGTGCAGCGTGGGTCTAGACTCGAGAGGATCACTACCTCGGGGCCAGTACAACCCCACGGCTGCAGGTTTATGGTGAAGGTTGATTCATCACTCCAAAGTACTTCAGACCACTGTGAAAATTCCAGTGAAGATATTTCTTTACATAATCCAGCCTACATTTCTTTTGTGGCCTGGAGAGGATCGGGTTTCTTAACCTAGCAGTGCTACTGTAGCCAGTGCTGACACACATCTGTTAAAAATTTTTTACAGACACCTCTGCCGTGACTAAGCACTGTACATACAAAACTCAAGAGGGTCACCAAATAGAACGAAAGGAGCACGTAAAAGACCTGGGGAATAATTATGTCAGTTGACCTTTCTTTTAAGGAACATAAGGGAAATAATGCCCGATGATGACACTTTTCAAATCGCTAGTGCTCCCTCATTTAGAATATTGTTCAGTTGCTGACGCCCCGTTCAAAGCAGGTGAAATATCAGAGCTGGAACAAATACATACAGAGATCGTCGACGACTCACACTGAACCAAATAAAGCATCTAAATTATTAGGAACGCCTTCATTGGAGCGGATGAGAGAGAAATACATGATAATATATACCTGGAAAGTACTCGAGGGCCTGGTCTCAAATCTGCACACTGCCATAAAAAACATATTGGAGGAGAGATATGGGAGGACGTGTAAAATAAACCCACTGAGGAGCAGGCATGCGGTAAGGACAATAAGGGAACACTATCAAAATCCGGGATCCCCGAAATTAACAAACTTCCAAAGATATTAAAACACGACTGGGCCAGTGTAGAAGCCTTCAAAAGGAAACTGGGCAAATATCTTCACCAGGGGCCAGTCAACCATGCTGTGATGGGTATGTGGGACAACGGGGCCTCCAGCAGCAACAGCCTGGTTGCCCAGGCAAGTACCAGACAACCCCGGGCCCCAAAGGGCCCGGGTCCGAGAGTATGAAACCCGAAACTCTTAAAAGGTATCAGTTCGGCAAAATTTTGGTATCGCCCCCATCACTAAAATAAAGATACACGGTGTCTAATTGTGTAAAATGGATACAAACCGACAAGTGAAATTAAACTGTCAACATCTGGGTATGAACATTAAATGGTATAAAAAACCGACAGGTTGTTGGGTAAGACACATAGAAAACAGTTGGGTATCTTTATTAAGAACTCAGCATCTGAGTTCTTACCTCTTAGGGGCCTCCCTCACCTTTTGGCGCTAAAAAAAAGCTCCATCCTGTCACTTTCATCTCCATATTGTTTCTACTATGGAACAATGCCTTCTCCAGACTGAGGGACTAAACCACCTCAAAACTTTAAGGGTGATGGACTGATTACATCGTTTTCAAGTATCTTTCTTCTATCAATTTTATGTATTGACTAAAGAAGCCTACTGTGTAGGGAAACTTTTCCCCATAATAAAGATACCTAACTGTTGCATATGTTTTTTCCCTAACAACATCGGGTCCCCTTATTGTAGACTTTGCCAACCAGTGGCTTTATAAATACAAAATTCCAGGACATAACTTGAAGACAGTAGAGGTTGAGGGACAGGTTGAGGAACTGTTACCCATTTCTGTACATAGTTCACTGTCTTAAAGTTTTTTCCCTAAATTTTGTATTAAAACCCACTGGTTGGCGAAACGTTACAATAAAGATACCCAGATGTTGCACATGTCTTAACGGGTTTTTCTAATTTATCAACTTGGCGTACTGCATCCCCTTTAAATGCTAAGTCGGGTTTGTGGATGTGTGGAACTAAGAAAATAAGAAGAGGAACACTGCAGCAGACCTTTTGGGCCCCCGGGAAATAAATGGATAAAATATCGACAAAATGGAAATATAAAAACATATGCGTATAATGTATCCTTTTTGACAACTTTCGCCCACACAGTGGGTTTTTTTCAAGTCATAAACAGACTGTAGATCAATGGTTCGAGAACCGACACTTGATAAATTAGACACATGTGCAACTCTGGGTACTTTATTGAGGAAACGTTTCCCAAACAGTGGCTTCATCAGCCATACAAAGGAGAATCTTGAAAACAGGAGGAAAATGAGATAATCGCCCCCCTAACCTTGAGTCGAGTGGTAGTCCATAAAATCTTGAATAGAAACAGCATATGTGGGAAAGAGCTTAAAACCGTAGGCAGGAGAGGTGCAGCAGTGTAGGTGGTGTACATTTGTTCAATGTATGGAGTGTGAAGCCACTGTGGGGCGAAACTTTTTCCCTCAATAAAGATACCAAGATTTACATGTGTCAAAATTTATCAACATGTCTTCTCTAAACCTTTGATCTACAATCCTGTCAGCACTGCAATTTCTTGGGATTTAATATTGGGGAAATTTTTTTTTCGCTTCCCTAACCTTGGGCTGACCTATTTCCCACTTTGAACAAATGTGACACCACCTACGACGCTGCCCCTTCCTCCTAGGGTTTATAACTACTTCTCCCCCACTTATCCGTTTTCTTTTCAAGTTTTGGATTGACCACATCGACTCGGGCTGGGATGATTACCTATTCTCCCCCTTTTTTTCAGATTCTCCTTTTTGGGGCTGATGAGCCACTGGGGCGAAACGTTCCTCAATAAAGATACCCAAGAGTTGCACATGTGTTAATTTATAAACGTGTCGGTTCTCTGAACCTTAATCACAATCCGCAACACTGCAAGTTTTTTTGGGATCTTAATACTTGGGAATTCTTCGCTTGCCAAAACCCTTGGGCACGACCTATTTCCCACATTGAAACAAATGTGACACCACCTCGACTGGCACCTCTCCGCCTAGGGTAATAAGCTATTTCCCCACACACAAACTTTTTTTCTATTCAAGTTTGATGGATGACCAAATCGACTCAAGGTTGAGGCCCCTGATTATCCATTCCCTCCTGTTCTTCACTTTTCCCCTTTGTATGGATGATGAAGCCACTTGAAATCTTGCGGGGTGATTAACGAGATACGAGTTACCTGTACCCCCCAAGTTTTTTTGAGCCTTGTCGAACTTTATGTTTTGTTAACTGTTTTAGCTTTGAGGACAGAAATACAAACAACTCTTTGGGCTAGCCATGGGATCCTCTCTTTGTGCAGTTTTTGTAATTTATAAAGGAGGGCCTGGGGGTCCAGACGGGTCCTCGTAACATCCCCTTTTTCAGTTACAGGATGCGGTACGTTGATATTTTGGTATTGTACCCAAAAAACTAGACGTAGTGGGATCCCAACACCACAAAAACTCGGAAACCCACATTAAATTTATAAGAGGAGGAGAAGAAAACCAACTCCTTTTCTCGACGTTCTCCTACAACAGGTAAAAAAGACTTCTTTTAAAGCTACCCGGGAAACCCCCACAAAAACACTTCTACATTCTTCTCTCACCATTTACACAAGAAATAAAAGAGGGGGAGTTTTTGGCTTCTTTCTGGAGCCTACGAATTTCCCGCCGCATTGCTCGAAGAATGCACATACACACCCAAATCTTTTAGTTTTTTACATTCCCCTATACTTCATACGTGACTCAGGAAAGGTGCGACACGTATCCTCAGAAAGACCAACACCAGTCAAGTTGAAGAAAACTCCAAGTTACATCGTTTTACCGGTCAGCAATTGTCACTAATGTTTCAAAAATTTTGACGAAAACTGGCAAAAATATCACCAGTTTCAACACTATTAGGAACTGAACAAAAAACCCAAGCATGATTCGGCACAAGTGCAGGGAAATTTTTTTACTATACCATGTGGGGGGGGTGACAAAGTAATGTAGGGGGAAACAGCCAGTTCTCTGGACATTGGATAGCAGAACACAAAAATTTGCAGAAATGATGACCGCAAAAAAAGATGTGTTCAACATAGGGGCGTGTTGGACACCTCATAAAATTCAATGAAGCTAAACTATGATTAAAAAAGACGACTTAAGACGAAGAAAAAATTGAAGCTGCACAATCACTGCCAAACACTATAAAGCAAAAATCCGGAAGTACAGTTTTCAAAATTCTAAGCAAGAGGATATACAATCCTGGGAAATGCTGTTACATGAAGTCAGCGGTCCCTCTCTCCCCACCTCCTTAGTTCCCCTCTACACTACTCCTCCTTACCCCCGCGTCACTTCACCGACTCCTGCCACATAATATGCGTTTTTTTAGTTTTTTTTCTGTTTAGGATGAAAAGCCACTCGTGGGAAACGTTTCCTTTAATAAATGTCTAATGTAATAAGTGTTTTTTTCCACAAAATTGGGGGTTCTTCGCTTGCCTAACCCTTGGGGACGACCTACTTCCACATTGAACAAGGTGACACCACCTACACTGCTGCACTTCTCCCCCCCTACGGTTTAAAGCTTCTTCTCCGACTAATGCCGTATTCTATTCAAGATTGATGGACTGACCCAAACACTCAAGGTGAGGGACGATTACCTCTTCTCCTCCGTTGTTTAAGTTCTCCTTTTTAAGGACTGATGAAGCCCCGTGTGGCAAAACGTTTCCTCAAAAAAATACCCCAAGAGTTGCACTGTGTTTAAATTTTTTCAACAAAAAGATCTACCTAGGGTGGAAGGACGCGAGTATTTTTTATCAGGTTTAGAAAGCTGTGGTCAGGGGGGAAAGCGCATCTGATATCTATCGATGGGGGTTTTAAGGGTTTTAAATTTAAAACTTGGGGAGCTTGGAAAGGGGGAATTGGAGAAGTTTTTTGACAGACCTTCTGCGTGTTTTCCCCCATTTCCCATGCTTTTTTGTGGGATAGCATGAAGAATTTCTTGGCAAGTGGTTCAGTATGTTATAGAACCACTGTTTGGTTGAAGTTGTTGGTTTAGAGATAACGATGATTCCAGTTCCCCTTTGCTTTGAATGTTGTCTTTTCTGGCGAAAAGTCTTTAGTTTTGTAATTTTTAAATGGTTGGTGAATTACGGTGTTTTACACAGGGATTCCTTTTATCGTCAGACCCCTTTCTATTGTGTTCTGAAAACGTCTTGGAGGCTCTTGAGTTTTCGCCCGTATAATTTGCTGCATCATACAAAGGGGTTATTATACTCCTGCAAGGATGGAACTTGTCCCGTCTTTTTCTGGTAAGTCCTTGATGGTGTGGTTGGGAGATAAAAACTTGGGAAAAGGGATTGGAAAAGATGTTTTTAAACGTGTTTGGCAATGGAGTTGGTGGGGAGGGGTTGTATTAAATTAAAACATTGCAACCCTTGGGGATCTTTATTGAGGAAACGTTTCGCCAACAGTGGCTTATCAGTCCATCGTAGGAGAAACTGAAGAACAGGAGGGGAATGAGGAATCAGTCCCCAACCTTGAGTCATGTGTCAGTCCATCAACTTGAATAGAATACGGATAGAGCGGAGAAGCCTTATAAAAAACCCATTTGGGAGGAGAGGTGCAGCAGTCATAGGTGGTGTCACATTTGACAATGTGGAAAATAGGCGTGCCCAAGAATTAGGGAACAAGAATTATAAGTATTAAGATCCCCCGAAGTTGCAGTGTCTGACGGGTTTTTAGATGAATGGTTCAAGAAACCCACAGTTGATAAATTAGACAAAGTGCAACCTTGGTTTCTTTATTGAGGAAACGTTTCGCCACCAGGGCGATGATGAAGCCACTGTGTGGCGAAACGTTTTTTCAAAAAGATCCCAAGGTTGCATATTGTTAATTTATCAACAGGGGTTTCTAAAACCATTCACTACAAAGGATATTATCTTTTTCTCGGCAGTGTCTCTCGGGGTGGTTGAAGATGTTTAATGCCCGTCGTCTGCGTTTGATGAAGTGACGAGGTAGTGGAGTTTAGAAAATACTTTTTTTCAATTACAGTGCTTTCTTAAAGGGAACTTGTGGCATGCAAAGATACTAACCCTTTTATTCGGCGCATGTACACACCTTCATTTCAGGTTTTCCCCCCAACCAGCAAACCATTTTCGAGATTTGATGAGGGGGCCCCCGCGTTCAACTAGTGCCGGGTTCCCCCAATAAGATGGTTTTGGCAATCGCAGGGGTTAGTGGGAAACCACCCCCCTGTCTCCCCCTTTCATTTCCATTCTAGACGGGTTAAGCAGGGTCTGCTTTTTGTGGTTTTCTATTTCTCCCTTCTTACTGTGGAGTGCACTATACTTATCAGTACTATGAAATTTGCGGGTGAAGGAAAAAAAGCAAAACTTTTCTGCTGTGTTTATTTTGCTCCCTTTACCCCCGGGATAACGGGCCATTTGGAATCCGGGGTTGTAATAGGGGGGCCCTGCCGAGAGCTGGAGTGGATTTGGAGAAACGGTTGAGCTTGGGTTTGAACTCGTGCGGGAAACATTGTGCAGTTTGCTGTCTGGCTTTGCATTAGCTTTGCCAACGTTTTTAAAATTTGCTTGTCTTGCTTTGTTATGGTCAGCCTTCTATTGTGTGATCGTTCAACAGCTCGTCTAGCTTTTCGATTGCTCGCTTCGCTCGGTAAAATCTTCTAGCACATGTAGCTGTTGGCATTGCTTTACAAATTTTGCGTGTCAGTTGTTACTACCTGTTCGGTGGGGAAAATTTTGCAGTCATTTTGCTGTAGCGTATTCTGAAATCCCTGTCATAGCTAAGAGTGTTCTGCAAAAAAACGTGTTATTTTGGGGTATTCTGCAATCGTACTGTGCATAGCGAAAATTTATGCCCCCAAACGAGTAGACTCTGGTGTGGGCATTAGTTTGCTAACCTCCCAAAATGCCCCTACAGCGTTTTTTGGGAAAAATTTTGTCGTTCCTTTGGCATTAAATCAAACGCACTCTCACAGTGTGAAACTGCGTTCATGATTGCTGAAAACTTAAAGAAGAGAGGGGCACATAAAAACTCCCCCTCTACGGGACTGGGGCAAAAACTATGTTCTCGCAGGGGGAAGATGAATTAAACGGAGCAAAATAGTCAGTATATGCACTGGGTTGTCTCAAGGTGAACGCGTCTTTGGGGCACTTGGCTGGAAAAAATCAATTTTGAGCAAACTAGGGAACAGGAGCATTCGAAAGGGGAAGAATTTTGTTTTAAAAAGAGAAAGGGGGCAGTTTTTCGCATTCTGTAAATGATTTTAGTTTACAAAAAGCAGTACGCTTGTTCCCCGCTAAATGGGGCCGAACCAGAACAATTTTTCGAAAGTTCGAAAATCGCTCGACTTTGAGGTGGCCGGAACAGCATTGGGCATCGTTGGTTCATACACACTTTTTGGGTAAGGCACGGGAAATTTTTACGTCAGATTAAATGACCTGGTTTTCTGATTAAAAGTGTGAAGACCACAGTGTTGGAGCATATACATTTCCCACCCAAATACCGAAAGTTTTTTAAACTAACGGCGGCTTTTGGTAACCCCTGTTGATTTTTGTACGACAGAAAACCCAAAAGTTTTTACCAGCTGGAAATAAAGCAAGGGTTCTCTACCTTAAAAATTTTGGGTACAGCTTTTCTGATTGATAACCGTGGAGTCTGGGGGACCAGGGGTTTGAGTCTTTCTGCGGGATCGTGACTTAACCACTGAAAATTGGAGGCAGCCAGGGGGGCTTACCTTCGAAACTAACCGCTCCTTGTCCGAGGCCCCTCTCTTTTTTAAACAGCCTGGCATGAGCAGAGATCGTCAACCGGGGAAAATGAATGCCACCGGAGGGAGAACGCTATGTCAGCCAACTATTCACCTCGTGACCACGTTCCAATTTATGGTCTACCTCTGAGAGACAAACTAAAAAACATGGGCACTCGAAAACAGTACCCAGAGAGAACCAGCCAAGCGAACCAGTTAAACCGTCCCAGGGAAAAAGGGGAAAAGCCTGTCGTCTGCTTCTCTTTTAACAAAGTAGGTCTATCCCCCCCAACTGCCCCCACAAACCCCAACCCATTGGGAAAATCTCAAATTTCCCCTAGTAAATGTCCCCTAGAGAAGTAGAAAAAGGTAGGGCCCTATTTTTGAAAGAGCTTTTTTCCCCTTCAGGAAAAACTCAAAAACAACTGAAGTAAAGCCCTTTGAGATACTGGAGCATATTCCCATTTATAAAAAGGAATATTACCCCTTTAAAAGAAAATTTCCCCTTAAATTTCCCTCTGTTTTTTTGGAAGCTTTTTGGGGGAGCTATTATTCGTCCCTTTGCATAAAATTTATGTACAGTGCAAATTTTCCCCTGGGTACTGCGGGGGTCTCAAAAGGATTCCCCATAAAGATGCCATTTATTACGGGGTAATAACATTACTACTGTTAGTGGTGCCAAACCCTATAATGATTAATTCTTCCCCGGGTTGGCCATAACCGGGAACATCCAAGGTTGTCTGGCAAAAAAATGTTGACCTATCCTTGGAAGACCCAAATTGGGAATACCCACGTTGTTTTATGAGGCACACCGCCGGAGCCTCTAAATCAAGTGAACAACCCCGATAAAGCTTCCCTTTCCCGGGTTTGCAGGATTGTGAGTGTCTCTTTTTCCTCCCCGAGGGACTGCCCTTCCGGGAGGAAAACAAAAGGGACCCTTCTTTAAAAAATTCGCTTTTCCGGCAGCCATGGGTAAATCCTCTTTGGGTCAACCCGGGTAAAGTATGAAGTTAAAAACTATTATTTGATCTGCCTGAGCGGGGTAAGGAGATAGAGGGCCGGGAATTGTATGACAGGGTTGTGGGTTCCCCAATAAGTTTAGACCCCAAAAATTAAAAATAGCTCAAAATACTTCATTAGGAGGTCACTTTTGGAAACTAAAACCTTGTATAGAATCACAAAAGAAAATTTTTTTGGCCAAAATTAAAGAAAAATGTGAAGAATCAATTAGGTTTGCCCAGAATGTCAGCAAGAGGGAAAACCGGACATTCCATTAAACCTCACCTCTTTCCCAAACCCATACCTGCTGATGGAGAACCTTTTGCAGATTTAATTTTAATTGTGTAGGGCCCACCTAGGTCAAATTGGAAATCAATATTTATTTACGATTTTTGGGTAAAGTAACCAGATATCCCGAACAATTCCCTGCACGTTTTTTAAAAATTTTATTCTCAAAGCTTAACAAAATTCATTTTTTTTGGGATTTCCCAAAACTATTAAAGTATCAAGGGATAACTTTACTGCCAAAACATTTAGGAATATTAAAGGTTAGGGTAATCCACAAATTATCCATCCCATCTCCGCTCCCCAAGGCGCCTTTGGGAAAAATTCCCTCAGACAAAAAAAACCATGAGAAACTTTTTGAATGCACTTTCCTACGACTGGGGGAATCACTACCTTTGTTGCTGTTTTCAGTCGAGAGGGGCGGTGCAAGAGTCTACGGGGTTTGTCCTTTTGAGCTGATCTTTGGGCACAATGTACAAGGGCTTTTTCGGGTGTCAAAGAAGGGGGATGGGAGAAGACCTTAGCTCGAACTTAAACCCCTCTTTAGTTTTAGGTGGCACGTCAGTTATCAAAGGTAACCCAAAGACAGTCAAAAAAAATAAACAGAAAAGGGATGACAGAAGTGCAAAAAAATTTAGCTCCTTCCCCAGGGGAAAGGGGGTTGGTGCAGGAACCCAACCGGCCAAACCTTAAAGTAGATTACGGACCTATCAGAATTTTTAAAAGTGATTATCTGATGAAATTATGTGGTACTCCCATTGATAAGACCCAAAAAATAAAAATTTTCCACATCATTAATTAAAAATCTTTTCATACACCAGATAAATCCCAGTAATGACTTGTCCTTACCCCTAGGACAACTCTGATTCTTTTCACCTATCTCTGAAATTAAGTTAAAACTTTCTAAATTTTGTCCTCCTCAAGGATCCCAATCCTTTAATGGATGGACTATCTGAAACGCAAGCAACAAGTTTAACTGACCTCTACATCATATCCCAAATTTTTTCGGATGTGCCGAAAAAAGTACGTTTGGTTATAGAGTAGATGTGGGAAACTCTAACCCCATTAAACTTCCCCCTCAGAGCTAATCCTGAAAAACAGAGGGACTTCACCGGAAATAGAATTTTTGTTAAAACAGGTTTAGTGGAGGATCATCTAGTCCCTGGGCTTACCCGGGTCCTTGTTAAGAAATGATGGAGGGTTTCGTATGTGTACAGACTACCCTAAGGGAATGAGGTCACAATTACAGATGCTTACCCTCTTCCCCGTCTGATGACTAATTTACTTTGTGGGTAAGGCTACTTTTGTGTCCAAGTTAGATCTCCAAAGGTTTCTAACGGTACCTTTGACGGATAAGGCGAAGAAATCTCTGCCTTCGTAATTCCAGGGGGTCATTATCAATAACCCCTTACCCCCTCGAATAAAATTCCCCCCCCTTCTTCCCAAAAATTATCCATCAGGCTATTAAAGGATTGAAGGGATGGCACATCCTGATGAATTGTTTTGATGTTGATATTGGGATCAACACCTACTTAACTTAGGCCTTTTTTAGACCTTTTAGAGTTCCCATTTAACAGTTAATTTACTAAATCTTCCTTTGGCCAGGCCATATCATTTTCAGGGCCCTGAAATAGGTAGTGTAAAGTTGCCCCTAAACTTGTAAAGTTCTTTTCTATTAAAGAACCAGTTCCTCATGATAGGAAAAACTCTTCAACGTTTCCTAGGCATGTTAGGGTTTTTACAGAAATTCTGTAAAAATTTCTCAGTATTTTGGGCCCTCTTACCTATCTTACCCGTCACAAAGTTCCTTTTAAATTTGACCCCAGATTGTCAAAATTTTTTTGACAAAGCAAAAATAATATTTGACTGCACCCATTTTTTGTCTCCAGACTTCTCCAAACCTTTTTTATTAAGGTTGTGCTTGTGATCGGGGTTGGGGCATACATTTTAAAACGAGAATGAGGGGTTGCAGCCCGTAGCATACTTTTCAGCCAAGTTCCAACGCTCAAGGGTTACTCACCACGAAAAAGAAGCCCCGCGGGTATGGCTTTGAAACTTTTTTGTTTTTGGGGCCAGACATCGCAGGGGGTCACCGTCTACAGTGATCACAATCCTCTAGTAATCTCCAAACCATGAAGAACCACAACACAAAGGGTCATGGCTGGACGCTAAGCTGACCCCATAAATAAAAAAGTACATTTGCCGGGAAAGAAAAAGTGTTTTTAGACTCTTTTTTCTAGAGTTTAATTTTATTTACTTAGGTTAGGATGTTATATTTTTTTGTGGGAACCCCTTTTTTCCCCGCTCTTTTTTTATCCCCCGGGGGGGGTTTTTTTTTTTTTTTAGTGAGGGATGCGGGGTAAAACCCTCCGCCTGTATCTTGACCCATGCTAGCCCGACGACTGCTTCTCTCTGATTTGGGTTTGGGTTTTTTTACGAGAAAAGCGGCTCTAAAGCTGGAGGGGGAGAGGAAAGGGGGTCCCCCCTTTTTTGTGCCATGGCGGCACGGTTACCACTGGGAGGGGGGCAGCCTAATCGAGCCTTTTCGGGGTGGGGGGGGCATGCAAAGATAGTAACCCCTTTTTTCGGCGCAGTACACACCCCATTTACAGGCTATCTTTCCCCCAAACCCGCGAACCAGGTTGTGAGAGTTGATGATGGGGGGCCCGCTCTCAACAGTGACCGGTTCCCGCAATAGGGAAAATGTTTTGGGGAATCGCAGAGTTATGTGGGTACCACTTCCTGTCTGCCCTTGCATTTCCATTTCTAGAGCTGGTTGAAGCCGGGCGCTTTCTTGGGCTTCATTTCGCCTTGCTTACCGTGGGGTGCCCTATATTATCACTGAAAAAGTGTACATATTTCTGGTGAAGGATAATAAAGTCAAAAATTTTTGCTGTGTTTTTTTTGCTCCCTTTACACCCGGGATAACAGGCCATTTGGAATCCGGGGTTTGGGTTTTAAATTTCATTGCTGCAGATTCTGGGGTGTCCCCGCGGGAAAAAGGGCCTAAAATTTTCACCACGTTTATTTCGGGTGTCTTTGGGTGGAGAGTAGAAGTGGAAAGATCTTTTTGGGTTTTGGGGGGGTTTTTTCGATAGACTTTAAAACGAAGTTCAGGGTAAAGCTTTGCAAGAACATAAAAGGGAAAGGAAAAAATTTTGTCGACTTTCTTCAATTGTGAACGGATTGAGGGCTCGACCTGGTTAAGCTTGCCCTTGGGGGAGCTTAAAACGCTAAAGCGTCGGGGAATTTATTGAGGAGATTTTTTCGTCCATAACGGAGCCAGTTAAAATCCCCATTATAAAAAAACATTTTCATTTTGATGCCTTATGAATTTCGCCCCCTAAAAGCTTATTCCCTCCCTATCAATGTTTGGGGGCCTAAAAAAACACCCCCAAAAAATTAATTTGCCCACGCCCCTCGAAAAACTGCACCCAAAAACAGATTTGTTTTCGATTTTTTTTAATCTTATATCATTTTAAGAAAATTTTAAAATTTTTCTCTGACATACATCCCCCCACCCCCCAAACCCCCCTTTCCTGTTGACCCTATAAAGTGGGAATAGTTTAAAAACCCTGTATTTTTGCATTCAGAAGTTATTTCCTATTCTCGGGGAAAACCGGGTTTCCCTGTTAAAACCAAAAATATCTTTTTTTAACCTACACTTGCAAGTAATCTTAGCTCATCTATTTTATTTCTTAGACTCCACTATTTGTATATTAAACCTTAAGGGAGCAAATCGCTCGTTGCCCTTGCTATCCCCTTTTTGGGTTGATCAATTGATTTCCATTAAAAAGCAATTTTAATTTGAATTTTGGGTCTTTTAAACAAAAACCCTGGGGTTTTTCCCAGTAATAACTGTTTTTAAAACCCAATGCGCACCTGATTTTTCCCCCCAAACCCCATACCCCCAATAATCTTCAGTTTAAATTCCTAGACAAGACAAAAATTTAAACCCTCTAAATTTCAAATTTGGGCTAATGAAAACCACCCCAAATCCCAGAGGGGGATGAACCCCCCCCCCTTGAATACTTATCACTTTTGGGCCCAAAAAATAGGCCCCAAATTTTATCAAGGGAAAGGGATTGCAATTTCCCTTTCCCGGTACCTGTCTAGCCAGAAAATTTTATCCAAAGCCCTAACTTTCCATTCATGCCCACTCCCTTTCTGGGCAAGAGGGCTACATATGACGGGAATCCCTCCCTTAGATTAACTATTCGCTGCCCTTTGGTACTTACCCACAGTTTCCTTTTCCCCTGCCCTTCCCAATGTTTCCCCCCCGCACTAAGCCCAAAAATAAGGGGGCTTTTTCCATTCCCTTTCCTTAATAATTACCCAAAACCTGCTATGTCACCAACACCAGCTCCGGGAAAGAACACCTCTGTCTAAACCTTTTCTGCCCTCTGTTAAAAAATCACCGGGTCCATAAAACCTTACCTAAAATCCCCTCCCAATTAAAATATTCTTACCTCGATTAGCAAAAGGAAAATCAGTGGTACCTTCAACCTCACAAAACCCCCTGAAGACCCCTGTTTTTGGAGAAAGAGAATCGTTTTCCTACCTTAAACATCTTCTCAAAGAACTCCCCCTCTTTCTTCCTTCTTCCTGAACGTGAACCACGTGCCACTTGAAGAGGCTGCCACCTTCACTGCTGGTGAAAATTTTCCTCCTTACCACAAAATCCTTCTCAAATCATTTCCCAAAAACCAATCTATGTGAAGCTTCACCCCCCAAAAATTTTTTTCCTTTGAAGAAGAAAAACCCCTTCTTAATCCTTAAACCCCTGTGATTCAAAAAAAACCACTAAAGCCATGGTGTTTTGGTTTAAACAGCCCCGCTAACTCCCAAAAAGCTTAGGCAGGCATGTTGCACATTTGTTTTAAATTTTTCACACTCCCTTTTTGGTAGAACTGAGGGAACCCACGGGTTGGCAAAAACGTTTCCCCAAATAAAGATACTCAAGGTTGAACATGTGTCTAATTTATCAACTTGTGGGGTTTTCTCTGAACCATTCACCCACACACCAAAGTGTACAAAACCAGGGGGTTTAAATATAGTAGTCTTTTTTTTAAAAAAACAACCTGGGGCGGGAAAAGACTTTTTTGGATAAAAACATATAGAAACCAACCGAGTATAAAGATTAAATTTGGGGGTATGCCCCAAAGTTGGGGGCCCCTTAGCAAACATATTATAGTGTGAAGGTCGCCCCGGAGTGTTTTCTGAAACCCATCAATTTGATGAAATACTGTGAGTAAATACTGTTGCGAAAGGGTTTGATGGTGCGAGGGTACTTAGTGGTGGTATTTCCTGTGTGCTATCGGCCCCGGGGGTTTTTTCCCGCAACTTTGGTCCCCTCACTCCCCCCTCTTGGAAAAGTGGCCCAGGGATGTTCCCGGGCCCCTACCGCCCTCACCCCGCCCCCCACGGGCCAAAGGGACCAGGGGGGGAAAATGTTTACCGGCCCCCTACCGCCGTCCCTCATCACACCCCTGATAAAAACCCGGAGACTTTAGGAGATGAGAAACAGCTGTGAGACCCATGAGGGTTTTCCCTGGAAAACAATGAAATCATCGGAGAGCTCGGGAAAGGGAAAGGAGGGAGGTACTTTCAAAAAATTTTTTGCGTTTTGTAGGCTTTTTGACCCCTGGGTTTGCGAAATGGATGGTTTTGTGGAGATTTAGGGGACTTGTGGAAACCTTTGGGGGACTTGCAGAGCTTTCGGAATTTAAACCCAAGACTTGGGGTTTTTTCGAGGGTTTTAGGGAAAAATTGGGAAACTTGGGGACACAAGTGGGGCCTCGGGAGATTTTTGGGGAGACGGGAAAGGGTTGGGGGCCCTTGTGGAAAGTTAAGAAGCTTTTTTTGGGGAAAATTTACGAAAAAAATTTAAAAAAATGCTAAAGTGACTTAAATAAGGAAAATTGGCATAACATTGTTTAATACAACCAAGGGGTTTTGTGGTGGGCCGGCCCGGGCGGGGGCGGAGACCCCCTGAAAGGGAATACAACTAACCTAAGAGAACTTTTTCTTACAAGAGCTTCAAGGAATCAAAAAAGAAAAATACTGTCCCATTCTTCTTGAAAGGGGTCGACAGCACAATTTTCTAAAATACAAAAAAAAAAACTTTAAATTTAATTGGGTCGATTAATTAAAGACTTTAAAATTTAAGTTTTTCTATAAACAAGCCAATTTCTGAACACCCTCTAGATAAAATTCATTTTATTACGTTAAATTTCTTACGCAGTAACCCTTTAAATTTCCCCAAAACGTTAAGAAAACATAAAAAAATTTTTTTTTTTTAAGTTAGAGAAAACACCCTGTAATGCGTCTAGCAACGGGGTACCAAGAAAAAGCCAGAAAACGTTGGAATCTGCCCAAATTATTTTCGTGGTGCGAAAGGGTTTGAGAACCTAAAAAATTTTGGAAGAATGCTTAGTTGATGAGGGGGGTAAGCATTTGCACTCACCGTAAATTATAAATTGTTTTAAATTGTTGTGATAAACTCCCGCCCCCTTCACACCTGCTCCCCCTAAAAAAGTGCCCACCATAACAATATATCCAATAAGCACACTTGCTGCCTATTTTTTTACGGTGGTATGCGGCATGTTACAATTTTTTTCGGGTTCATAAACACATCCACTTTTTTCATTTCCTCTGTAAAAGCCAAACGGGCCCATTTAGGGTAGTGGGGTTTGCCAGGGCCCCCACTGCGGGGTTAAAACAAAATTTGCGTCCCCAAACCCAGTCAATTTATGTTTTACTTCCCAACCCCCGGGGCTGGGTCAGTCTCCGCTACCCGGGCCCCAAATTTAACACATACTGGTCTCTCTTGCTTGAGTTGAAAACCCAAATAGTATGAGGAACTCTTTTTTGCTCTCTCACCTTTAAATTTAAATTTGAATCTCCCCTTGTGTCTTCGCCCCTCCGAAACTTTCTGCAAAAACGGGGGGGAAGGGAATATCCCAGAAACTGAAAAGCTTCCCCCTTGTGTTTGCCTCTGCCTGTATTTCGTGGCTTTTTCCCTTGTCCGCGCACTTAAATTTACAGTCAGGTACTAAGGCCTTAAATCTGTGCCTGGGTTATAGTATTTACAAACCTCCCTGCCTTTTTTACCCCTTTGCTGCATGTGCTTAAAACATTTTTTTTTAAAAAAACCTGCTGCCCGTTTAAAAAAAAACCTGCTGCCTTTTTTTTCCCACACTTGCTTTTTTTTACACCCCCTTCTGCCTGTGTTTACACACCTGGGGCCCTGTGTTTTACAAAATCCGCTCCCTGTTTCCCACACCTTTTTTGCCGGGTTTTTACGCACCTCCCTCCCTGTTTTCCCACACATTTGCTGTCTGTTTTTAGCTAACTTGTTACCCAAAAAAAAGGGCCTTAAAAAACCTGTGCCTATGTAAAGTTTGACCAAGTATACATAAAGACAAACACCCTTGATGTTGTAGTTTGTAAAAGCCTTTTAAATAACCCAAAATTTTAATTTACGAGAGAGAGAGAGAACTTTGGGGGAAAAGAATTCCGAGGGAAGTGGGGGGGATGCACTGGAAGGGGAAGTACACAGGGGAAAACCTCTGGAGGGAAAAGTAGGGGTAACCCCCGGAGGGAAAGTAGGGAAGAACTCGACAAAGGGGGAAAAAAAACAAAAATTTACAGTAGCAAAAAAAAGCGGGACCCACACGTAAGAAGTCGTTCAAAATTCATTGTTACCACCCTTGTTTAATACTGCTTAAAATCGTGATTTGGGGAAGACGAAAGAGAGAGCGGTCACACCCGGGGAAGCTGGGGAAAGGGAAAAGAAAAAGATTGGAAGGGGGAAAGGAGAGAAAGAAAACGAAATTGAAGTTTAAAAAAAAGAAACAAAAAGTGAAGGGGGGAGAAAGAAAGAAAACGAAAGTGAAAAGGAGTAAAAGTGAATAATATGAGTGAAGGGGGGGAGAAAGGGGGGGGGGGAAGAGAATAGCTGAGGGGGAAATGAAGAAAAAGGACGGGAAAAGGAAAAAAGAAAGGGGGATCGGGAGAGGGCAAGAAAAAAAAAGGAGGAAAAGAAGAGGAAGGCAGAGTGTTTTTTTGTTTTCCTTAAAAATGAAAAGGCAAACAAGATTTGAATTTTATTTTGAGAAAAAAAAAAGGGGAAGCAAGGCGAGAAAAAAAATATACCAAAAAAGGGAGGCGAGGGAGGGGGTGGACGGGGGGGACGAGGGAGGGGGGGAAATAAGGACAGAAAAGGGAAACGGGAAAAAAGGAGTACAAAGGAGAGGCAGAAAAAAAAACAAGGTGAAATAAACAGGTGAGAAGGGGGGGGTAAAAAGAAGGGGACGTAAAAAAACAAGAAGGGAAAGTAGCAAAAAAAAGAACGTAAAAAAACAAAAGAAGGGACGGTAACGAAAAAAAGGAACGTAACAAAAAGGGGGAAGTAAAAAAACAAAAAAGAGGATGCAAAAAAAGCAAGAAGGAACGTAATAAAACAAAAAAGGTAACGTAACAAATTTAAAAAAGGGGGGACAGGGGGAGGAGGGAAATTCTGGGACAAAAATACCCCCGCAAAAAATGAACAGGAGGAAAAAGCAGAGATTGATCGAAACACAAGCGAGGCAGGGGGACCCCGCGGCAGTTTAAAAAGGCAGAAAAAAGGGAGGGGACAACAAGGAAAAGACAGGAACAACGACAAGGGAAAGAGCACAACAACGAGGAAATTTGGAAAAAACAACAGCGAGGAAAGGGGGAAACACAACAAGAGGGGAAAGGGGAAAGGGAAAAGGGCAAAAAGGAAAGGGAAAAGGGCAAAAAAAAAGGGAAGCACAACAAAAGAAGAAAAGGGGGAAAGGGCATCAACGATGAATGGGGAAACACAAACAACGAGGAATGGGGAAACACGGAAAAGGGAAAAAACAACAACGAAGAATGGGAAAACCCCAACCGGGGAAAAATGGGGAAACACAACAAACGAAGAAAAGGGAAAAACAACAACGAGGGAAAGGGGAAACACAAAAACGAAGGGAAGGGGAAACACAACAACGAAAAATGGAAGCACAACAACGAAGAATGGGGAAACCCCAACAACGAGGAATGGGAAACCAACAACGAGGGGAATTGGGAAAACACAAGGAATGGGGAAAAACAAAAACGAAGAATGGGAAAACACAACAACGAGGAATGGGGAAAAAAAACAACGAGGAATTGGGGAAAAACAACCAAAAGAGGAATGGGAAACACAAAAACGAGGAATGGGAAAAAACAAAAAGAGGAAAAGGGGGCACAAGGAATGGGAAACACAACAACGAAGAATGGGCCAAAAAAAAAAAACAACGAAAAAAAGGAAGGGGAAAAAAAAAACAGGAATGGGAAACACAACAACGGGGGAATGGGAAACACAAAAACGGGAATGGGAAACACAACAAAAGAGGAATGGGAAAAACCAACAAAAGAGGAAGGGAAACACAACAACGAGGAATTGGGGGGAAACACAAGGGAAAGGGGGAAAAACAAAACGAAGAATGGGAAGCACAACAAAAGAAGAATGGGAAGCCCCAACAACGAAGAATGGGAAGCCAAACAACGAAGAATGGGGAAACACAAAAAACGAGGAAGGGAAACACCCCCAAAATTTGGGCCCCCCCCAAGTTTGGGGAAACACAACAACGAGGAATGGGAAACCCAACAACGAGGAATGGGAACAAAAAAAAGGGAAAAACAACAAAGAAGGAAAGGGGGAAACACAACCAAAGAAGAATGGGAAAAAACCCAAAAACGAAGAAAAGGGAAGCACAACAAAGAAGAAAAAGGAAGCACAACCAAAGAAGAATGGGAAAACACAACAAAAGGGAAAAAATGGGAAGCACAAGGAATGGGAAACACAACAACGAAGAATGGGGGAAACACAACAACGAAGAATGGGGGGGACAACAACCCCGGAAGGGAAGCACAACAACGAAAATGGGAAGGGCCCAAAAACGAAAAATGGGAAGCACAACAAGAAGAAGGGGAAAAACAACAACGAAGAATGGGGAAACAACCCAAAAACGAGGGGAAAGGAAAAACAACAACGGGAAAAGGGAAAACACAAAGGGAAAGGGAAACAAACAACGAAAAATGGGAAGCACAAAAAACGAGGAATGGGAAACACAAAAAACGAGGAATGGGAAGCACAAGGGAAAAGGGAAGCACAACAAAGAGGAATTTGGGAAAAAAACAACAACGAGGAAAGGGGAAAAATAAAAAACGAGGAATGGGAAGCACAAGGAATGGAAGCAAAAACAACGAAGAATGGAAACACAAAAACGAAGAATGGGAAGCCAAAAACAACGAAGAATGGGAAGCACAACAAAGAAAGGGTGGGAAACCCCAACAAGAGGGAAAGGGAACCAAAGGAATGGGAAGCCAACAACGAAGAAAGGAAACACAACAAAGGGAAAAAATGGGAAGGGAAACAACGAAGAATGGGGAAACACAAAAAACGAAATGGAAAAACAACAACGAAGAATGGGAAGCAAAAACAAGAAGAATTGGGGGAAAACCCAAAAAACCCAAGAATGGGAAACACAACAACGAAAAATGGGAAACACCCAAAAACGAAGAATGGGAAACACAACAACCCAAAGAATGGGAAAAAACAACAAGAATGGGAAAACACAACAACGAAAATGGGAAAAAACAAAAAAGAAGAATGGGGGAATCAAACAACGAAGAAAGGGGAAAACACAACAAAAGGGAAAAATGGGGGGAAAAACCCAACCCAAAGAGGAATGGGAAAACAAAAAACGAAGAATGGGGAAACACAACAACGAAAAATGGGAAACACAAAACCCAAAGAAAAATGGGAAACACAACAACGAGGGGAAAGGGAAAAACCCAAAAACGAAAATTGGAAGGGACAACAACGAAGGGAAAGGAAGCACAACAAAAGAAGAATGGGAAACAAACAACAAGGAATGGGAAACACAACAAAAGAAGAATGGAAGACAACAACGAAGAAAAGGGAAAACCCAAAAACGAGGAATGGGGGAAAAAAAAACAAAGAAGAATGGGAAACAAAAACAACGAAGAATTTGGGAAAACAAAAAACGAAAAAATGGGGAAACACAACAAAAGAGGAAAGGGGGAAAAACAACAACGAAGAATGGGAAGACAACAACGAGGAATGGGGAAAACAACAAAGAAGAATGGGAAACACAAAAACGAAAAATTGGGAAAACACCCAAAAACGAAGAATGGGAAACACAACCCAAAGAAAAATGGGAAGCACAAAACGGGAATGGGAAACCCCAACAACGAAGAATGGGAAGCACAACAACGAGGAAGGGAAAAAAAAAACAACGAAGAATGGGGAAACACAAAAAACGAAAAATGGGGAAACACAACAACGAGGAAAGGGAAGCACAACAACGAAGAATGGGAAGCCCAAAAAACGAGGGGAAAGGGAAACACAACAAAAAGGGAAGAAAGGGAAGCACAACAAAGAAGAATGGGGAAACACAACAAAGGGAAAGGGAAGCACAAAAAAACGAAGGGAAGGGGAAACACAAAAAACGAAGAAAAGGGGGAAACACAAAAAAAGAAGAAAGGGAAGCACAACAACGGGGGAATGGGGAAACACAACAACGAGGAATGGGAAACAAAAACAACGAAGAATGGGAAGGGACAACAACGAAAATGGGGGAAACACAAAAACGGGGAAAATGGGAAGCAAAACAACGAAGAAAAAGGAAGCACAACAACGAAAAATGGGAACAAAACAAAGAAGAATGGGAAACCCCAAAAAACGAGGAAAGGGAAGGGACAACAACGAGGGAAAGGGAAACACAACAACGAAGAAGGGAAACAACCCAAAAAACGGGAAAGGGGAAGACAACAAAGAAGAATGGGAAACACAACAAAGAAGAAAAGGGGAAACACAACAAAGAAAGGGAAAAAGGGAAACCCAAAAAAACGAAGAAAAGGGAAAACCCCAACAACGAAGAATGGGGGGAAACACAAAAACGAAAAATGGGAAAACACAACAACGGGAATGGGAAAACACAACAACGAAAAAATGGAAGCACAACCCAACGAGGAATGGGAAAAACAACAACGAAGAAAGGGAAGGGACCAAAAACGAAGAAATGGAAACAAAACAACGAAGAAAAGGGAAAACACAACAACGAAGAATGGGAAAAACAACAACAAAAAAATGGGAAGCACAACAACGAAGAATGGGAAAACACAAAAAAGAGGAATGGGAAAACCCCAACAAAAGAATGGGGAAACCCCCCAACGAAAAAATGGGGAAACACAACAACGGGAAAAGGGGGAAAAACAACAACGAAGAATGGGGGAAACACAACAACGAAAAAATGGGGAAACACAACAACGAAGAAAGGGAAAAAACCCCAACGAAGAATGTGAAGCACAACCCAAAGAAGAATGGGGAAACCAACAACGAGGGAAAGGGAAAAAACAACAACGAAGAATGGGAAAACACAACAACAAGAATTGGGAAACCAACAAAGAAAAATGGGAAACACAACAACGAAGAATGGGAAACACAACAACCCCAAAGGGAAAGGGAAGAAACAACAAAAGAAGAAAAGGGGGAAAAACAACAACGAAGAATGGGGGAAAACAACAACGAAGAATGGGAAAACAACAACGAAAAATGGGAAGCACAACAACGAAAGGAAAGGGAAGACAACAACGAGGAAAGGGAAAACAACAACGAAAATTGGGGAAGGGCCCCAAAAAAACGAGGAAAGGGGGAAAAAAAAACAACGAAGAAAAAGGGGGAAAAACAACAACGAAGAAGGGAAGCCCCCAAAAAACGAGGAATGGGAAGCACAACAACGAAAAAAATGGGGAAAAACAACAACGAAAAATGGGGGGGCACAAAAACGAGGAAAAGGGAAAAAACAACCCAAAGAAGAATGGGAAGCACAAAAACGAAGAATGGGGGAAACACAACAACGAAGAATGGGAACACAACAACGAAGAATGGGAAGCACAACAAAGAAGAAGGGGGGCACAACAACGGGAATGGGAAGCACAACAACGAGGAATGGGAAGAAAAACAACGAGGAATGGGAAGCCCCAACAACGAGGAATGGGGAAACACAACAACGAGGAATTGGGAAAGGGAAAAAACAACGGGAATGGGGAAAAACAACAACGAAGAAAGGGGAAACCCAACAACGAAAAATGGGAAACAAAAAAACGAAAAATGGGAAGCACAACAAAAGAGGAATGGGAAACACAACAAGAAAAAGGGAAGCAAACAACGGGAAAAAGGGAAGCACAACAACGAGGGAAAGGGAAAAACAACATCGAAGAATGGGAAGCACAACAACGAGGAAAAGGGAAGCACAACAACGAAAATGGGGAAAAACAAAGAAGAATGGGAAACCCCCCCCCCGGGAAAAATGGGAAACACAACAACGAGGAATGGGAAAAAAACAACGAAGAATGGGGAAAAACAACAACGAAAAAATGGGGAAACACAAAAACGAAAGGGAAAGGGGAAAAACAACAACGAAGAAAAGGGGAAACACAACAACGAAAGGAAAGGGGGAAACACAACAACGAGGAAAAGGGGAAGCACCAAAAACGAAGGGAAAGGGAAACACAAAAGAGGAATGGGAAGCACAACAAAGAGGAAAGGGAAGCACAACAAAGAGGAAAGGGAAAACACAAAAGGAATGGGGAAACACAACAAAGGGGAAAAAGGGGGAAACACAACAAACGAGGAAAAGGGAAGCACAACAACGGGAAAAAGGGGAAAAACAAAGAAGAATGGAAACCCCAACAACGAAGAAAGGGGAAACACAACAACGAAAGGGAAAGGGAAACACAACAACGAAGAATGGGGGGCAAAAACAACGAGGAAAAGGGAAGACAACAACGAGGGGGAAAGGGAAAGGGACAACAACGAGGAATGGGAAAACACAACAAGGGGGGGAAGAATGGGAAAGCCAACAACGAGGAAAGGGGAACACAACAACGAAAGGGAAGGGAAGCACAACAACGAGGAATGGGGGAAAACAAAAAACGAAGGGAAAGGGAAAACACAACAAAAGAGGAAAAAGGGAAGCAAAACAACGGGAATGGGAAAAAACAACCCCGAAAAAATGGGAAGCACAACAAAGAGGAAAAGGGAAAAAACAACGAAGAATGGGGAAAAACAAAACCCAAGAATGGGAAACACAACAACAGGAAAAGGGAAGCACCCAAAACGAAGAATGGGGGAAAAACAAAAACGAAAAATGGGGAAAAAAAACAACGAAGAAAGGGAAAACACAAACAACGAGGGGAAAGGGAAGCAAATCAAGGGGGAATGGGGAACCCCAAACAAAGAGGGGAAAAGGGAAAAAAAACAACGAAGAAAAAGGGAAACACAACAAAAGAAGAATTGGGGGAAAAAACAAAAGAAGAATGGGGAAAAACAAAACCAAGAAAAGGGGAAAAACAACAACGAAGAATGGGAAACACAACGAAGAATGGGGAAAAACAACAAAGAAGAATGGGAAGCACATAAAAGAAAGGGAAAGGGGGGCACATCAACGGGAATGGGAAGGCCCCTTAACGAGGAAGGGAAACACAACAACGAAAAAATGGGAAAACAAAAAACCCAAAAATGGGGGAAAAAAAATTTAAGAGGGGAAAGGGAAGCACAACAACGAGGAAAAGGGAAACACAAACGAGAATGGGAAGCCCCCTTTAACCCAGGAATGGGGAAAAACATCAACGAGGGAAAGGGGAAACAATTTAAAAGAAAGGGAAAGGGAAGCAAAATCAACGAGGAAAGGGAAAACACAACAAAGAAGAAAAGGGAAGCAAAAACGAAATGGGGAAAAACAACAACGAAGAATGGGAAACAAAAACAACGAAGAATGGGGGCACAACAACAGGAATGGGAAGCACATCAACGAGGAAAGGGAAGCACACAACGGGGAAAGGGAAAACAAAATCAAAAGAGGAAGGGGGAAAAACAACAACGAAGAATGGGAAGCACCCAACGAAGAATGGGAAACACAACAACGAAATGGGAAAAAACAACCAAAGGGAAAAATGGGAAGCACATCAACCCAGGAATGGGGAACACATCAACAGGAAAGGGGAAACACATCAACGAGGAAAAGGGGGAAGCAAAATCAACGAGGAAAAGGGAAGACATCAACGAGGAATGGGAAACACATCAACGAGGAATGGGAAAAACTCAACAGGAAAAGGGGGAAACACAAGGAGGAAAACACAACAAAGGGAAAAGGGAAACACATCAACGAGGAAAAGGAAGGGACAACAAGGAAAAGGGAAACACAACGAGGAATGGGAGGAAAAACAAGGAATGGGAAGCTCAAACCCCGAAGAAGGGAAACACAAAAGAGAATTTGGGAAACAAAACACGAGGAAAAGGGAAACACAGGGAACGGGGGAAAGGGGAAGCACAACAACAAGGAATGGGAAGGACAACAACATTGGGAAAGGGGGGGACAACAAGGGAAAGCGAAAGACAATAAAAAAGAAAGGGACGCACAAAAAGTGAGGGAAAGGAAAGCACAACCCCGAGGAATGGGAAAACACAAGGGAAAGGGAAAGAAGGGAAAAAAAAAAATGGGAAACGAAAAAGAAATGGGGAAACACAAGGAATGGGAAGGTAAAAAGGGAAAGGGAAAAACAAAAAAAGGAAAGGGAAGGAAACAAGGAATGGGAAAACTCGACAATGGGGGAACGGAGGCACAACCCAAAGAGGATTTGGGACAAAAAAATGAGGAAAGGGGAGGCACAACAACATTTTAACTTCATTACCAACGTGCTTAAATCTGTTATTACATATTTGTGGTCTTCTTTACACCACGAGAGAGGGAGGAGGGAGGTGGAGGGTTGACCCTACAAACCCCGTGTAGGAATAAAAACGTGGAAAAAAATTTTGAGAATTTGGGCACACGAAATCAAAAGTTTAACGTGAAAAATATTGTGACACGAAGGTTTAGGGGGGCTCTCGAGGGGGAGGGAATTCCGGAAACGGTTTTGGGAAATTCCGGGGATAGGAACTTCTGATGTCCCATTTAAAGGGTGGTTTTGGGTGGGGAAGGGGAAACGTTGAGGGGAAAACAGATGGGGTTTGGGGAAACCCTTAACAAGGGGGCCGTTCACCCTAGAGGGCAGTGTTCACCCTATGAGGGGAAGTCATAATTTTCAAAATTTTTTTGGGAAAAAACTTTTCACTATTTTGCAGAGCTTTTTCAAATCCCTTTAAAAAACCTATACCTGCAGCGAAAAGCCGTCCCAAAAAAAATTCTCCGAATATCCTTTTGTCTTTAAAGAAGGATTAGTTTTTGAAATTTCTAGGGGAGGATATTTGTCGGGTTTCTAAACTTGGAAACAGGCCCAAAGGGACTATCCTGGGGTATCGCTAGGATATTAGCCTTAGCTCCCCGAAACACCATTTTTTAAGAATTTTAAAAAAGTTTTCGATATCATAAAGTGCCCGTTTGTTCTTTTTTGTGGGATAATTAAGGGTTTCTTTTAAAAAGGGAAAAATAATTTTAAAATTTTGTTGGGTCTGGGGGGAAGATCACATTCCTTTATTAAATATGGCCCCTGAAGATCATCCTTCAAGGGCAGAGTTGCCTGGATTTGCTGAAGTTTTTTGATCCCAAAGGGCTTTCTGTGGATAAAATCTGATTATCTTCAGTCCCCCGGAGTTTTTGGGTTTTAAAAAAATTTAGTGATTCCGAAGAGGGGAAATAAGGACAGGGGAAAAATAAGCCATGATTAGTGGTTGAAATTTTCAGAATAGTGTTTTCTGTCACGTTGCCAGGCCTACTACAAAACCCCCAATACCTCTTCCCCCAAACCCCTTTTTAAGCTAAGCAAATTGTTTTTCGTCAGTGGCAGTTTGATCCAAACATCTTCCCTCTAATTTATAAGTGTTTAAAAAAATTTTATTTATGGGGCGATATCGGTAACGATAACAAATGTCAACCATAAAAGATTTAAATTTCGTGGCTTCCCCCTCCATGCTTTTAACTTATTTAAAATAAATAAATTTAAATTTACAAAACATTTTCCTACACTTTTCGTTCGCTCACAAACCCAGAGAACCAAGGGGGCCAAACCCCCTACCCCCGGGAAATCTTTTTAAAACCCCAAAGCCCTTTTTCCTAACCCAAAAAAAAGATAAAAAATGAAGAGTTAGACAAATTTTTTTGGGTTTTTTTATAAAAGGTATTAAAAAAACTCCCCTAAAAAAATCCAAAACTGCTTGGTTGTTTGTATTGCCCCGGATTTCTAAAACCCCCCCGGGGTTAATTTTAATGCTAAAAAAACATAACATTTATATCACCACCTTTTTCTATTTCTGCCCCGCGACCGCCCGACAAAAAAAAATTTTTATTAAAATCGGCCCCTCCTGCAGGGAAACTTTCTTTTGTTTCTTCCCCCACGTATTCTAAATTTACCTCACCACCATTTTTATCATTACAAAAACCCCCTGTCCACAAAGCCAGCCAGGGTCAGCAAAAATCCTCACCAGCAATTTTTAAAAATCGGGGAAAATAAAAAAGAGTCGGGGGGAATCTAAACCCTTTACCATCTAGACAGGAAAAAAAACATCATATCGGCAAATATAGGAAGCTGGCCAAATTTTAAGAGTTTTTTTGTGGGAAAAAATAAATCAACTTACAAAATAACAATAAAAAAGGGAGGGATCGGGGCCAAATTTAGACACTAAAACCCCCATATGAAAGGAAAGGGGGCTTGGGGAAATGGTTAAAAAAAATTTCCTCTAATGAAAAGCAGGGGGCGCCCATGAGTACACTTTAAAAAATGAGTTCCATAGTTACTGAACCCTTAAAAAGGAAAGCATGACTAACTTTATCATCCCACTTGCATCTCCCACCTCAAAAATTGAAGAATTTATTTAAATCATTTTATATAACCCATATTTTACAAAAGGGAAAATGCCCGGTAAAAATAGCTAATTTTTTTCCTAAAAAGCAAGTATCACGTGAAGGGGTAGATGCACTGCGGGAAACCCCAAAATTAAAAAACAAAAAAAATTCAGAAAACTTTCCCCTTTCCTCTTTGGGCCCCCATCACGTTTAGCCTTAAGTTATACCTCTTTTTTGTCCCTCACCCCCATATTCCCCCTCACCTTTACATTTAACCCCCTCCCCTCCCCCTTTTCCCTCCGTACCCACTTTACCTCCGTCCCCGTTCAAACCCCCCCAAATATTCCCATTTCCCCCCCTCTTTTCTCCTTTAAACCCCAAAATAACCCCTCTCGTCACACAATACAAAGGAGGGGGTTGCTTACATATACACCATAAAAAAGAGTAATTTATAAGGGAATAAAATTTCTTGTGGGTTGTTGCCACTCCATCATGACAATTTCTATGTATTATTACTTTGTGGTGCCACTACCTTCATTAACACAGTCTCCCCCTCCTCGTAACTTTTTTCCACTCAAACCCCTGGTCCCCTTCCCCCAATTTAAAAAAGCACTAATTTTCACTGCTACCACCCTCTCCATCCAATCCGAACATTATTTTCCTTTTTAAACATTATATCTCCAACTCCCAAACATTTTTTAAACTTCTAAAAATTCCTGTAAAACCCATTTACAGAGTTGTTGTTTTAGGCAGTCTGGGCCAGGGAGGATAAACTTCCATTTTTTGATTTCCTTCTTAGATAGGGTTTTTGCTGCCTACTGACCGCAGGCCCAAAATATTCATAAAACCCGGGCCCCCACCTTTTTTTTTTCAGGGAAATTTTTTCCCAGTTTTTTTCCCCCCTACCGATTTTATCATTACAAACCCCACACCCCCCCCCCAAAGCTAGCCCGGGTTTAACCCTAATCCTCACCAGCAAATTTTTAATTATGGGAAAAGGAAAATGACGTAAAGGAAAGAATAACCCCCTCGCCATCTCGCTTGAGGAAAAACAAAAAATGCCACATATCGGCAATATAAGGAAGGGGAGACAAAATTTCAACAAAAAAAAAAAAGAACCTAAAAAAAAAGGAGTGGGTTTTAGAAAATATCCCCAACGTGTAACGCCCTAGAGCAACTATAGCAGCCTGGAGTCCCACCTGCTTACCCCGAGGGGGGTCCCCTGGCCAGTAACCAGAAAACCCAAAAAGGGAAAAGATGTATTTTGAGAGCCTAAAGAACTGAAAGTAATGAAGGGCCTTTTAGGTCGGTCTTATATTATGCGCTAAAACCCATAGGATCAAATTTAGTTTCAAGGCTGGTGGGAAATTCCCCTCCTTCCGTTTAAAAAAAGAAAGGGAACCTACTCCCCCCGCCAGCCAAACTAAGAGAACATAAGAACCGCTTTTTAAAAAAAAAACATAAAGGGGGAAAAAAAACATGAGGAAAAAGGACTAAGAACATATATGGAAGATTTAAAAAGCACACGAATTTAAAAATTAAGTTTTCCCTTTAGTTTGGGGTTTTGGGAAAATTTGGGAAAAAACCAAAACGATGTGGAAGAAAATTTTGAATATGGTTTCACGAGTAAAATTGATAGGGAGCAAAAAGCTTTAACCCACGACGGTCCCTTTAGGTCGACTGCAGGGTTTTTAAGGTGGGGGGGAAAGGGCCCACGATTCGACCCCCCAAGGGCCAAAAAACCCGGGGGTACAACTTTTCTGAATATTTCCCATATCAAACCCCCCCCCCACGCGGCATCATCACTAAAACCCAAAAAAGCAAAAATTCCCCTACAATTCACCAACATCATCATCAACCCCCTGTTTCCCGTCAGTCACCACCCTGCCGACACCCACCCAACCCCAAATTTTAGTCCCCCTCCAAGCATCAGTACCACACCCCATTATCAGTCAAAAAACAAACCCTCAGGGAAAACCCCCCGTACTACCACAACTTTTTTTTATCAGTTAACCCTTAACCCCCACAGAAACCCCTACCAAACCCCCCCATCGAACTGGCCAAACCAAACCAAAACGAACCACCACCCCCACCACCTCCATCAAAGCCAACCCCCTTTCCCCCAATTTTACCCCCCGCTTCTCTAAAACCCCCCCCTCCCCTACCCCCCTTCCCCCCCCACTTACTAACCCCCTACCACCCCCAATAAACCCCCCGTTCCTTTCCCTTTTTTTCCACCACTTCCGCTATTATTTACAACGTCGAAAACCCGTATAAAATGAAAATTTTAAACTCTTTTTAAAAATGACGTCACTGCAGGGAAACAAAAAAAAAAAAGGCAGGGAAACCTGCTATTTTTCATTTAAACCGCAGCCACCCGGGTCAAACCCCACGCAAATTTTCTGTTATTCCTTTAATACGCCCGAAAAACCCCGTTTATCACGCAATTAAACCCGTGGGCCTTTTAAAATACGCAGCCACCCGGGTCACCAAAAGGGAGTTAACCCATGAAACCTTTAATTCGAGCCCCCTTTTCGCCCAACCCCCTATTAAGTTAACCCCGTGCATCTACAATGCGCAGCCCCCCTGCGTCACCCTACGCAGCCATTTTGCACATCAAAGCTTTCGCAAACCCCCCCCGTTACATACCCCGCAGCCACCTGGGGGCATCTGTCATTTCGCGTCACCGTTTAATTCTTTGCTACACAACGACGGGGGACAAAAAAAATTTCTAGGGGGCCTATAGGGTGAAGCCCCCACAGGGCCCGCCCTAAAAAGTCCCTTTCTTTTTGTCGGTGTTTTTTAAAAGCCCCCAGTCGTGTTAAGCCAAACTTTCTTTTTAACCCGGCCCCGTAGAAAAATGACAATACCCTCGGTTTTACCAATGATAGTACGTAGGGATAAAACTGACAACCACTAGTTAAAAAAAACTTCGGGAATGTGTTATGTGTGTACACCCAGGTACATGTTTGTGTATGTATGAATGTTGTGTGAAATTTACAGTTTTTCCCCTCAATTTCGGGGTTAGGGTTTTTTGGGGCGTCGGTGAGGTTGGGGTGCAAAAAATTTGGGGTTTCAATGCAAATTCACCCCTTTAGGGGGATACCTCTTTTTGTATTACCCCCAAGAACGTAAATTACCCCCTCTAAGTAAAACTTGCGATTTTGGGTTAAATAGTAACGCTCTTCTTGCCGTATGATAATCTGTGTAACTGTATTGTGTATACCTGAATAAACTTACTAAAGGACGCTCGGGCCTTCGCTACCGCCCCACCAATACCAATACTAACAACAACAACAAACAATAATAATAATAATAATAAAATAATAATAATAATAATAATAATCTTTATTTCTACAAGTAAATGATACAATTTATACATTCATAGTTGACATCAATGATAGAATGAGGTGAAGAAGACTCAACGTCGATTAAATAATCGAACCGATCATCATCAAATTTATTTTTAAAAATGTAGAAATCGCATACCCTTAACAGGACAGAGACAGCTTAAAATGTCTTCACATAGCATGGAAAAGACTGCCACTGAAGGGAATACCTAAAGCAAAATACTCTGACAGCATGGGAAAGACTCATTGAAAAAGAATCATGCATCATGCAAAAAGAGGCACACTATACAGCTTACAGTAAGACTAAGTTTGAATAACATTAACCCCTACTACAGTTGCCACGGTATAATCTGGAAATCTGTCTTAACCGGAGAGCAGTTCATCAATCACAGGAGAGTGTGTTGTCTGACGCTTACATCATTTGCCAGACAAACTCTGGTGGTAGAATAAATGGTTTTTTATTACCCCCAAAGGATACTCTTCCTTGGTCAGGGCTGTACATGAAACATCGGCGGTCACTTTGAAAAGTTATGTTTGTAGCAAGTATTAGAAATAAAGGAGAGGAAGTTTAAAAAATGAATCTCAGTGTCAGAGGAATATAGTTAGAAACTTGAAATCAATCAAGATTCAGGATTGGTTACAAGTTTGACATATACAAAGACGATGATCAGACTAAAGGCAAAATTATGGTATCACTTATGGTCACTGCCTTGAACACTATGTCACTATGTTCTTGAAAGTCAGCTTAATGCGAAATATGGAGACAGGTATACTAACCTAAAGTGATATATCAAGGTAACTTATTAATGAAAAAAAAGATGCTAGATACCTTAAGCAAATATCGTAAAATTGTTTGTGACATATGAAACAGTATATATCCACAAGTACTCAAACCCTTATGGGGCCTAGCCCCGATACCTCATGTATAGCCAAATGCGCTACCGTTCAACAGAGGAATATTTGAGTACGCAAACTAGCCACTTAGAGGAAAAATTTTAAAAATCTTGCATATACTTTCCTCGCTCGGGTCCTCTGTCAAAATTACCATGACTTCCTAAATCACATGTTACTTTCCTCACCATTCTCAGCGTCAACAGCTTCTCTTTCTCTACTAAACAGTGTTACCCCCCTCCAGCGTCAATCCCTCTCCCCCACTGCTACCACTGTTCTGTTACCTCCCCCCCACTTTCTCCCCCAACTGCCTGTGCATAAGAGTTCCGGTATAATCATCTACAGAGGTTGCTCTCCACAAACAAGAATCTCATTCCTCGATCAACACCTGCCACTGATTTAAACGATCGTCTCCAGTATTTACACCCTCCACTAACACACACTTCTCAAGTACACACCACAAGAACGCTACAAACATACATACACCACAAGAACATTTCACAAGCACGGATACAACCTTCACACTCAAAAGTTACACATTCACGACCTACAAGCACACGACTTGCAAACATAATCACGACCTACAAGCACACGACTTGCAAACATAATCACGTCCTACACTCTCCCCACTCACACCTACACCTTGCAAACTCACATCCTACATTACAGGGTATGATTACCATGCTAACATTTTGGTGCCACCCACAACACCAGATTACCTCCACAATCACTGCGCACCACTGCGCAATCAAACACCTCTAACCGATCAATGAGCTAAGATCAAACCGCAACGCCGCGGCCATCACAGCTCACTTGATCACTCGCTAGCAACGCCAGCAGCCACGATTGCTACCGACGACTTAGTAGCCACGGCGTCACATGACCGTCAGCAGGTGAGTGTCAGCAGGTGTTACAGCAGAGACTGATATCAAACATCCTAACCGGAAGCCACAAAACAACAGATAAGATCTCCGTCCGTTCCACTGTCTTGATGTGCATTCCAACACGTACCAACGTCCATAAATACATTCTAACGTCCCTGAATACAGTTTCATGTTTTTTCGTTATTTCCTTACGTTAATAAGTGCATCTCCGTCCTTACAGAGGTTCTTCCATACCCCACCATTCTTTAAATCCAGTCTTCCGCTCCCCTTCAATTTGACCTGGAAATTTAGACTAACTTACATTCTTTTGGGCACATGTTGTATCGCAGCTCGTTCAGCTCCTGCAGGGTTCCTCTGTTTACAGCGAAGGTCAGGCCTCCTGCAGAATTTTGTTTAAGCTTAAACATGGGAAGACACCTCGCCTAGGAACCTATAATATAGCTAGCTGTGTTGGTGCTGAACTGAGTCAGTTGTTCAGAGTGACGGGAGGTCCCACGGAGAGTGTTGGGGAGGTAACGTTGCTAAGCACTGCCAGGTGAGGCCAGGGTGAACGTACGTGTCAGACCCCACCCTCCATATACTCCCTAATACCTCCACTCACTTTCTCCTCTCACACAACCCTCCACAAACACACCCCTCCACCTCACTCATACACACACACACTCCTGATAAACACAAACACACGACCCACATAGTTCATACACGTGCTTAGCACTAACACCAGTATACACATAAATATTCATTCACAGATACACAGATATGCCACCACAGGCACTCGTTCTGCATATTCAACCAGAAGGGATGGTCTAGTGACGGGGTGTAGGGGCGATGATCCCCAAAAAACATCAGGCAATCAACCTGCACTCGTCTGGCTGGCACTCGACACACTGTTAAAATCAGGTTATCAACTGAACCAGTGCACTGCCCCCGCTGCTTGATCTATACACTATCTATTATCTGTTAATGGTTCCAGGTCTCAGATCAGGCCTCCTAAATTGGGAAATATTACAGGAATAAGAACTGTTAAGAAACACGAAGGAAAGTGGATACTGGCGGTAAGTAGAGACTTGTGTAACATTTACTTGTCATCTTACGTGTCTCTGAGACAAAAAGACAAAACAACAATTCGGCAAATGCAAAAAATTGAACACAACACACGCTACCATTTTCTAAGAACAGTCCCCTGACACACTATCATTTACCAAGCACAGTTATGTAGCATATTGCATACAGTTACGTGGATACTGCATAGTTATCTAGATCCTCTGTACAGCAGAACCTAGCATGCTGCATGCAATCACCTAGCATACTATACAGCTCAAGTGTAGTGCAGTCACCCAGCGCTAATTACAGACAAGCGATAACTGATGAATTAAACATGCGCAATACCTAAGTATCTTTATTTGGAGACTTTCGACAACCAGTGGCTTTATCAGTTCAATATGAGATATTAATTAGAGGCAGCAGATGAGGTAACCAGTCCCTCAGCCCTGAAAATGGTGTTCACCACCTCAGTACAGAAGACATCTAAAATTTATCTGTTAACATCTGGCTAGCTCTTGGGCATGGCCTACTGCCACTAGGTGGGCCTCGCCCACCGGTGACGACACTTCAACTGCTGTGCCTCACCTGACACTTATGTAAGCTACTATTGTTCTTCTACGCTTCAGATTCATCAAGATTAATGTGGTAAATGCTTTCCTCTAGTCTGAGTAGTATCCTTTCTGTAAGATACATTAGTCAATAAATACTGAAGCCATTCATAAGAGGTATCGGTATACTCAAATATTAAAGTAATTTAACAAGAAAAAATTCCACATTTTTACACCACAAAATTGGTAAAATGACACCTACATATTCAAAAAACATTTCCAACACATTCTAAGGTTTATTTTCTTTTATTTGTATTCTGAAGCCGATCAGAATAAACTAAGCGCATGAAGTGGAAATTAAAATGCCTTTATATACGACTTTGTTCCTAGAACAAACTGTATACACCAGCAGGCCCAATGAACCCTTATCCGTACGGTTAAACCACAGTTGAAAACTCGATCCGATGGACAAGGTGTTTTTCAAGTAATAGATAAAGTAAAAAAATCAGGCAACACTTTACAAGACCTCTTCCAGGTACCTACTACACTACTATTAAAATAATAATAAATATTAATAATAATAATAATAATAATAATAATAATAAATAAAAATATGTAGTGGTTGGTAACAGCAACACCAGGAATAAACTACCGTCTGTTAGTATGGTTGGTAGACCAACCACCAGGGAAGTACTACGGTCTGTGGTAGTAGGTTGGTAGACAGCAACCACCCAGGGAAGTACTACCGTCCTGCCAAATGTGTGAAACGGAAACCTGCAATGTTTTACACAATTGGTAGAATTACTGGTGTTTTTTTCTTTCCATCTCATAAACACGCAACAAAAACAGGTACATCTTGCTACTTCTTCTTACACTTAGGTCATCACAAAATGCATGTACACGAATATGTATACAACCCGCCAAAGAATAGCAGGAGGCCAAAAACAAGAGTATGACGAGATCAACAGAGCAATGGTGGACACACTAGCTGAGGTGGCCAGATGGGCCCAAAGGGGTTTAGGACACTGCTACTATTGTGGGTGATTTCAATCACTGCAAACACCTGGAGCTAAATGGGGGACCAGAAACGAGGGAGGCTAAGATGGAGGTGGGACTGGAAAACCTCATGCATCAATGCTAAGGACACTACAAAGAAGGAAATAAACCAGCAAGGCTAGACTTCATTTTTCACTTTGAGTAGTTCAGACATTGAGGACATCATTTTAAAGGGCCCCCTCGGAGCAGTGATCACGTGATCTGAGCTTTGAATAACTTATAGAGTTAAAAATTTAGCGTGAAGCAGCAGAGCAGGACGGGGAGAAGCCAAATTACAAAAAAGGGGACTACACAAGGCATGAGGAATTTTCTGCCTGAGGTACGTGGGAAAGATAAAATGGTGGGAAAAAACGTAAATGAAATGATGGAATACGTGACCACAAAATGCAAGAAGGCGGGAAGAGGTTCGTACCAAAGGCAACAGAAACAATGGGAAAACAAGAACGAGCCCTTGGTTCACCTAAAGGTAAAGAGAGGCCAGAGTGCGCTAGAAAATGAAAAAAGTATAAAAAACAAAGGTCCCAGGAAATATGGAGATTAGTGACGAGCCAGAAACGAAAATGCAATGGATAAGGAGAGAGGCCCAGCGACAATACAAAAATGACATAGCATCGAAAGCCAAATCTGACCTAAAGCTGTTGTAGAGTCGCGTCAGGAGGAAAACAACAATCAAGGACCATGTAATCAGGCTGAGGAAGGAAGGAGAAGAGATAAAAAAAACGACCCCAAGAAGTAGTGAAGAGCTCAACACGAAATTTAAGGAAGTATTTTGGTGGAGACAGAAAGAACTCCATCAAACCCGGGGTGGTAGGGTACACCAAAAAAATGTTGGAATACTACACACAACCGAGGAGGAAGTGAAAAGGCTGCTGAGCTAGATACCTCAAAGGCGGTGGGACCGGACATCTTTCCGTGGGTCCTGAGAGAGGGAGCAGAGGCAGTGTGTGTGCCACTAACAACAATCTTCAACCAATCTATCGAACAGGGCAACTACCTGAGGTGTGGCAGGCACCGAATGCAGTCCCAAACTTCGAGAAAGTGTAGACAGGAACATTAAACTACAGACCAGTATCACTGACATGTATAGTATGCTTATCAGAGACAACTTGTAGAAAGAGCTTATAAATGATAACCAGCACTGTTTCAGGGAGGGGAAATCCTTTGTCACAAACTTACTGGAGTTTTACGACAAGATGCAGAAGGCAGGAAAGAAAGGGGTGGGTACTGACTGTATTTTTCTGGACTATAAGAGGCTTTCGACAGAGTTCCACACAAGAGATTAGTGCAAAAGCTAGAGAAGCAGGCAGGAATAACAGGAAAGGCACTGCATGGATCAGAGGAATACCTGACAGGAAGGAAACAACGAGTGATGGTACGTGACGAAAAAAATGATTAGCGGGATTCACGAGTCAGTCCTAGGACCGGTGATGTTTCTGGTATATATGAAAGATATGCGGAAGTGATAGATTCAGAGGTTTCCTGTTTGCAGAAGATGTGAAGCAAATGCGGAGAATTCAAGTGGATGGGATCAAGAAGAACTAAAAAGGGGTTTGGGGAAGGGGCTGAAGCATATCCAACAATGCCCTGGCTTTTAAACCCCCACCAAGTTAAAAGTCAAAGGGGATTGGGGAAAGTAAAAGAAGACCATAGCAGGTACGGCTAGGGGGCCAAAGACTGCAAACCTCATTCAAAAAGGATTTTGGGGGTTTTTAAACCGAGCACACCTGAGGCGCCTTGAACCAAATAACTGCTGCGCTAGGGGGTGCCGGGGCAAACCTAAAACAGCTTTTCGCATCTGAAAAAGGATCAAGGGGACCCGGGTGGCTAAAGCTCTCGTTTTTACCGGCGGGGGTCGGGGTTGTTCCCAGCAGAGAAAACTTTTGGGACGTGTTTCTTTCCCCCGTTTCCTTGTTACCCACAGTAAAAGGGGTACCGGGTGCAGTCGATGTGGGGGTCGCTTCCTGGGAAAAAAACTGACCTAACTTGCCAAATGCTCAGCTAACAAGGGGCTTTATACAGTAGTAGTCATGATGTATGGGCCCTCCATACCATGTAATTTTCTTGTGAAAATAAAGATTTATTTTTTTAAGACTGTAACTGTTTGGTCAGGTCCTATGGATTTGCAGACCAGTTGGAACCCCAACCTGGTCAAGACGCGGGAAAATTTAAAAAAAGTGCAAAGGTTTTGCAAAAAGCTACCCCCGGACTAAGAGGTATGTCCTAAAGGAAGGTTAAGGGAAATAAACCTGACAACATGGAGGACATGATCATAAAATTTTGAGAGAATTGACGAGGTGATAGGGAAGGATTTTTTCAGAGATGGGAATAAAAACAAATGGTCACAACTGGAAATTTAAAAAATCGGAGAGTCAAGGGATTTTAAAGGTATTTTTTTCAGGAAGAAAACAATCTGGGGAGTGATGTAGTGGGGGCAAAATCAACTACCCCCAAGAAAAGACACGAAAAAGCCCCTGGGCAGGAAAAGGTGGACCTAGTAACGTTTTTGCGAAGAGGCGGAGCCAGTTTTATCGACAACGCCCCAAACCACCCAAAAGGGTACAAACCCCCTCAGTTTTCTATTTCAAAAAACTTTCTCTTTCTGAATTCCCTTTATTCCATGGGCGTGGAAAAAACCCCCCCTAAACGTGAGTGTCAAAAAACGAGAAAAAAATCCAGTAACCCCCCTTTCTTTTAAATTTTTTAAGGAGGGAGAGGGTCACCTGGAGGGTATTCCGGGGGTAAAAGCCCCCGCGGCCCGGTCCCCGACAGGTCTCCCGGGGGGATCAGGGCCCCGTCAACTAGGGTGTCACTGCGGCCGCACGCAGTCCCACGTAGAACCCCCCCGGTTTTTCGGCACTGACGGAAAGGAGGGTTTTTTGGGCGAGGGGGTTGGACCCCCAGAAGGTCGGAACGGGTTAGAAAGGAGCAAATGGAGATAAAATTTTTTTTGAAGCGGGGGGTGAGAAACTGAGTTCCCGTACCCACACTTTTTCCCCCCCGAACCCTTACACCCCCGTTCACCCAAAAGGTATAAACCGGCTTCAACGGGGCAACAGTCCCAATAAGGCCGCATTAGCAAATAGCAGAAAAAAGGCACGAATTTGATACCAAGAGCCTTCAAGGCGGAGCAGCAGCAGTAGCCGCAGCAGCGGCGCGGCGGGGGCCCCCCCAGTACCGGCAGCACCAGCCCCAGAAAATAAAAAGTACAGATCAAGAAAACGGAAAACAAAATCGTAGCACTAACGTGAAAGTTGCGGAGTCCCAAGCGTGCAGCTAGCAGTGCAGCTGGTTTTATCAGACCCTATCCACCAGAGGCCCGGGCTCAGATAGCCACGGGGGCTTGACCCCCAAACCCCTCCCGGTATATCCACGTATGGGGGAAGCGGAGTAAATGGGTAGAAAAAATAGCTTTATGTCAACAACAATAAAATAAAAAATGCTTTAAAAGCGTAAAAATAGTTTTTTAAAACCAAAAAGTAGAAGCAGCGAAAGGGCCCAAAAAGAGAACAGCAAAGGGCAGAATGTAGAAACATAACAGCTTTGCTGTCTAATATTCCATTACTAAGTCTTGTATATACAGCATAAATCGCACTTTCCTAATAAAAATCCTGTCATAAAGTGGGGGTTTAAAAGGTCTCACACCATTACCTTTCCTCCCATAAATTTTAATAGAGAAAGATTAAGAACACCCAGCAAAAAAAAAAAAGTTACTTCATTGGTAAAAACAAGATACCTAAATCTTTTAAACTACCTACATTTCACACAATATAAATTTTGTCCTACAATGATGGGTTTAATTACTATTATGTTTTAATTCTCCCGAAGTGCGGTTTTGTGCACCACTATCCCTGTGGTAAAATTTCCCATTGGTTATTACCCGGGTTCACACATTGGGTTTCAACCTACCTTGGTTTCAATCCCCCACAATTTGTAACCCCCCCAAAATGGTAATTCCATAATGGGTTCACATCTCCACGAGTGGGGGTTAACAAAAAAGCCTATCATCAAAAAAAGGGGGGTTTTTTACTATTTTTGGGCCTACATAAACAAAAAGTGTTTTCGCCAAAAACCCCAAAAGGGGAAATAAAACCCCAGCCCCCAACACTCCTTCCCGTGGTGGTGCCCCCACACACTACCATCCCCGTGGGGGGTGCCCCCCAATCATACCATCCCGGGGGGTGCCTCCCATACACCTACCGTGGTGGTCCTCACATATCCCAAACCCCCAGTGGTGGGCCCCCATGTCCCATCCCCAGTGGTGGTGCCCAATCACTACCTACCCAGTGGGGGGCCCTCCCCCATCACTATAACCATCCGTGGTGGGCCTCACTAAAACTCCCAATACCATGGTGGTGCCTCCAATCACTACCCTCTCATGGGGGGCCCCTGCACTCCCCAAACATTACCATGGGGTGCCTCCACGTCACTCCCACCACATAGTGGGGGGTGCTTCACGTCCCCCCAACACCAGGAACAGGAAACTACACCTGTCTCCACGCAACCCCCATAAACCGGAAACAGGAGACTACATGTCCCCCGCACCCCCCCATTTTCACGGGCACCCCTGTCCCCACGTCCCCCCCGCAACATACCTGAATAAAATTTTTTTGATGAACAAAGTTATATTTTTATTCACCTTCTAATAAATAGTAATTGTGCCCTGGTGTCACTGACTTATTGGTAAACTTTTTTCCCCAGCCTAACCCACACTCCCCCCCCTATCCCCTTACGCACCCCTCTATTACTCTTCTCCCCCCCCCCCAACCCCTTCCCCCTAAACACAGGGAGAACATTTGGGGTTATAAACGGCATCACCAGTGTAAACATGAAGAAAACCCGGGGTTATAAAGAGGGGAAACCCTTTTACCTGAATAAAATTTTTTTGGAGAAAAAACGTTTAGTAAATTTAAATGGAGACACTTTGTAATGAAGGGGCCTAAAAACCTTCGTTTTTAAATTTACTTAAACACTTCCTTAATAAAATAGCTCCCTTCCCTTATTAATCCCCCCCAAAAATTTTCCTAATTTAAATCATGGGAACAATACCGGGGTTATGGAGACTACAGAGAAAAACCCTTAGTGGTAGTAGTGGAGACGGGCGAGAAACCTTACCGTGAGTAGTGAGGACTGAGCTGAGAGAACACTTCCCGTGGTAGTATGAAGCTGAGAAGAGAACACTTACCGGGTATAGTGAGGATGGCTGAGAGAAAGTCGCATAGGGGTGGGAGACTCCCTTGAGCTAGAAAGGAGGGTTTAAAATTTCAATGGTTGGTTTTTGGGAAAAGTAACGAAAATGAGAGGACATTTAGCATAGTGGTTGCCAAAAATAGCTGACCAAACCAACAGGTCGAGCCATGAGCAGAATGCCGGCCCCCCCCCATCCCCAAAGCCCGCCACCGCCCCCTGCTTCTGCTCACCCAGCTTTGACGTCAAACGCGCACGCCCCCTGAACTGCGGGACCAAGCTCTCCCCTCAATTGTAGCTCGGTTTTCCGACAGCTTTCGCCCAAAAACTGAAACTTCCTGGTACGAACCACGTGAGGCGAGGCGGGGTATGATTAAATTTTTTCACCCAACGGTAGTGAAATAGGTACCAGGTTTTAGTCTTCATTTATGGGCTACACCCTGGAATAAAAATTTAAATAAAAAAGGAAAACGGGACACCCCAAAAAATTTTTGTTGAAAAAACAATGGTAATCTCTCTCTTTTACTTTTACAGTTTTACAAGCAAAAGCAGTTTTTTTTAAACTTTTAAAAAAACCTTTTACCCCCCATTTAAAAATCCACTCTACTACGGGATTTACCACCCTCTGGATTGACCCCCAATTTCAGGTGCGAAGAAAAACCCCAAAGTTTTCCACCAGCCGGGGGGTCGAAACTTACTTCTCTCTCTCTGCATTTTTAACGGGATAAACCTGGTAACACTTATTTGACTAGTCTGAGCCATTCAAGTTTTTGAAACCGCCTTTTCCTCTCCGATTTTGTCCCCCCCCCCCCCCCCCCCCCCCCCCCACCCCCATTTTAAAATTCCAAGTTATATCTGAACCACCTGGTGTGCGGAGTGAACGGCACTCCAAACCCCTTCCCCCGTTCCCTTTATGGGACATCACCAGCGCTCAGCAAAACTAAGAGATTTTAAAGTATACGGTGGCTAAATGTTTGGATTCACATACCCCCCATTCCGCCCATGTGAACAACTGAACATTTCCGGTATGAGGGCCTTTTTTTCCCAAAAACGATTCTGGCAGCTTTTGCTTTAAGGGTTTTATGAAACCAACCCAACCCCCTCTAACTTATTATCAAACCCCAACAAAACCTAACTTTTCTACCCAAACCTTCAATAAAAAAAAAACTTTTGTTAAGTTCACGGAAGCAGTGTTTGGGTTACCTTGAAAAAAAAAAAATCCCGTAGTTAAACGAGGACGGGTTACGGTAAAACCCCCAGTAAACATTTGTAACTCTGAGTGAGAGCCCCCGTCAACTAATGTAACTCTACAACCCAAACTGTCGCACACCTGTCACGATAACTGCCCCAAATTATTATCCAAGAAGAAAAATACCGAAGGCAGATGGGTTCTTAAACAATCGGGGCTTTATGAAACCAAAGATGCCGAGCCTCCAGCGAACCGGAGTAAACCAGCAGCAGCAAGCCCTCCACCACACCTCCCTTCCTCCTCCCACCAATTCACACTTTCCAACTTTCCCTCTTCTCTCCCTTTCCCTAATAATTCCTCTTTCTCCCCTCCCCACCACTATTATACCCAAGCCTCTCACACTTACTACTCCCTTTCCTCCCCCCTTTTTCCATTTCCCTTCTCTCAAACCCCCCCCCTTATACATCTAATTTACACACACACACACACACAAAGTTTGCAAAAAGGGCTAGTCCCAGAGTTACCGGTATGTCCTAAGAGGAGAGGTTAAGGAAATCAACCTGACGACACTGGAGGACAGGAGGGATGGGGGAGGGTCATGATAACAATATCTAAATTACGGGAAAATTGACAAAATGGATAGGACAGATGTTTCAAAGATGGGACACAGCAACAAGGGGTTACAACTGGAAGCTGAAAACTAAGATGAGTACTAGGGAGAAGCCTTCAGGAACCTCAATAAAAATTTCAGGACTAATACAAAGCACGTTAGGCCCATCTAAACATACGCAGCATTAACGTGAAGTCCTTACTTGTCAAGAAAGTTCAGAAGCTTTCAAATGTTCCAAAGATTTGCAGCCAGACTAGTCCCAAAGCTGAATGGGCATACACTATGAGGAAAAAAAGAAAGAAAAACCTGACGACTCTGGAAGAGAAGGCTAGCGAAGACATATTATAAAGTACATAGATGGAAGAAGTGACGGGGCAAACAGGGTAAATTATTTGATTTGTAAAAGCGTCCTGCCTAAACAAGTGATCCTGGATTAAGTAACTGTTCTGATTCCACGTGTTAAGTAATTTGTACCACTTAGTAATGCTTTTTATAATTTTATAAACCAACACAATCAATCTATAGTAATTTGAGTGATTTACTGGGGACTTTTGTCAAATGGCAGTATTTCACACACCCCAACACACACACAACACACACACACACAACACACACACACACACAAAAAAAAAAAAAAAAAAAAAAAAAAAAAAAAAAAAAAAAAAACGGCATTAATACCAAACACTATACAAATAAGAATCACTAATCAAACACTGGCATTAACACAACATAGCTCCACTCGACAAAAAAAAAATAACAATAACACAACCTTATTCTCAACACACTCAAACACTGGTATTACCCACCAAAAACCCTAGTCAACACTCAAAAAACACTGACAGTACCAACAGCACACACACACAAACATCCCTCAACAGATAAAACGGGGAGGTAAACTGATAATAGACTATCTCTACCTAAACAAAATAGAAATTTTGACGTTTCCTTTGGTTAATTACAAGAAAATCCAGGTTTTATATAATGTACCAACCCCAACTGGGTTGAAAGTGAACATTTTAGGCCTGGCGCCAACGTTTTCACCAGCTAATCTTATGTCAACGTTTCCTAGGAGCACTAGGGCTTATGACAACGTTTCCATAACAGTACTAGCGGGCCCAGAGTAAACCTTCCTAGATACACTAGCAGGTCTGGATCAACGTTTCCACAGCATAAGTAGCAGTGCAATTAAGTTTGTATAAAAGTTTTCCCCAGCAGTACTAGCAGGGCTTGTGTAAACTTTTCCTTAGCAGCAACTAGCAAGTGTTATGCAAAATTTTCCCTAGCAGCACTAGCAAGTCTTAATGCAAAATTTTCCATAGCAGCACTAGCAAGTCTTATGCAAACTTTTCCATAGCAGCACTAGCAAGTGTTATGCAAACTTTCCATAGCAGCACTAGCAAGTGTTATGCAAACTTTTCCATAGCAGCACAAGCAAGTCTTATGAAACTTTTTCCATAGCAGCACTAGCAAGTCTTATGCAAACTTTTCCATAGCAGCACTAGCAAGTGTTATGCAAACTTTCCATAGCAGCACTAGCAAGTCTTATGCAAACTTTTCCATAGCAGCACTAGCAAGTGTAAATTTAAACTTTTCCATAGCAGCACTAGCAAGTCTTATGTAACTTTTCCATAGCAGCACTAGCAAGTCTTATCAAACTTTCCTAGTGCCTAAGCAAGTCCTTATGTAAACTTTTCCATAGCAGCACTAGCAAGTCTTATGCAATTTTCCAAGCAGCACTAGCAAGTCTTATATAAAATTTTCCATAGCAGCACTAGCAATCTTATATAAATTTTCCTAGCAGCACTAGCAAGTTTTATAAACTTTTCCATAGCGCACAGCAAGTCTTACATAAACTTTTCCCTAGCGCACTACAAAAGCAAGTCATTAAATTTGCCATAGCAGCGCTATAGGGCTTGTGTCAACGTTTTCCTAGAACAACAACAGGGCTTGGTCAGGGTTTTTCCCCAAAACACTTAGCGTTAGTAAAATTTTTTTCC
>NC_069419.1:5531087-5565723 GCF_026875155.1 Cherax quadricarinatus | reverse complement strand
GCCCCTTTTTCTGTAAAAAAATATTATGAAAAACTTTCAAAACCCAAAAAATTTTAGAAAAAGGGAAATTTTCCCCTGTCCCCTTCCTTTAACCAACCCCAAACCCCAAAACAAATTTTTTTGGGGGAAATCCCCCCCTTTTTTTGGTTTTCCCCCTTTTTTTTTTTTTTCTTTTTTTAACTTTAAAAAAGGTTTAAATTGGGTTTTTTTTTTAAAGGGAAAAAAATTTTTTAAAAAAACCCTGGGAAAATTTTTTAACTTTTTTTGGGGTTTTTTTTGTTTCCCCCCCAAAAAATTTTTTTTTTTTTTTTTTTTTTTTTTTCCCCTTTTTTTTTTTTTTTCCCCCCTTTTTTTTTTTTTTCTTTTATTTTTTTTTTTTTTTATTTTTTTTTCCCCTTTTTTTTTTTTTTTCCCCCTTTAATTTTCCCTTTTTGGGGGTTTTTTTTCCCCCAAATTTTATTTTTTTAAACCCAAATTTTTTTTCCCTTTTTTTTTTTTTCCCCCTTTTTTTTTTTTTTTACTTTTTTTTTTTCTTTTTTTTTTCCAAAATTCTGGGGTTCCATTTTTTTCCCCCTTTTTTTTTTTTTCTTTTTACCATTTTTTTTTTTTATTCCCTAAATGCTTTTTATGGGTTTCCTTCTTTTTTTTTTTCCAACTTAATTTTTTTTTCTCCTTTTTGGTAATCAATCCCAAGGTTGTCTGGCGAAAATGTTGACCTATCCTTGGAAGACTCGATCTCGGAATAGCCACGTTTTTATGAGGCACACGGCGGAGCCTCGTAATTGTAAAACCCCGATTCAACCTTCCTATTCCAGTTGCAGGTGCGAGATGTCTGTTTCCATGCCGGGGACTGTCTTCGGTGGAAAACGAAAGGACCTTCTTTAAAATTCGCTTTTCAGGCACCATGGGTAATCCTCTTTGGGTCATCCGGTCAAGTTTTGAAGTTAAATAACGATTTTTGATCTGCACTGAGACTGGTAAGGAGATGAGGGCCGCAATTGTATGACAGGTTATGGTTCAATAAGTTTAGACCTCAATATTAATTAGCTCATAATTTCATTGGGTCACTTAGGAATTACTAAAACCTTGTATAGAATCCAAAAATTTTTTGGCCATAATTAAGAAGTGTGAAGAATCATATTAGGTGTTGCCGAGAATGTCAGCAAGTAGGGAAACCGATTCCATTAAACCTGCACCTCTACTATACCTGCTGATGTGAAACCTTTTGCAGATTTAATTATGATTGTGTAGGTCCACTACCCAGGTCAAAGTCGGAAATCATTATTTATTTACGATTTGGATAAAGTAACCAGATACCTGAAGCATTCCCTGCCAGTATTAATACCAAACCCATTCTCAAACTTTTACAAATTTCATTTTTTTTTCACCTAAATCTATTCAAGTGATCAAGGTACTAAATTTATGCCCCAAAGCATTTAGGGAAGTATTTTAACAGGTTAGGGTAATCCCAAACTTACCACTGCCCTTTTCTGCAGTCCCAAGGCGCCTTGGAAAGATTCCATCAGACATTAAAAACCATGATGGAATTTTTGAAAGCACTTTCCTCGACTGGGTTTAATCATACCTTGTTGCTGTTTAGTACGAGAGACGGTGAAGAGTCACGGGGGGTATAGCCCGTTTGAGTGATTTTGGGCACAATGTAAAAAGGCCCTCTTCGGGTGCTCAAAGAAGGAGGAAAGGGAAAAAGACTTGCTCGACACTCTAAAAACCCGTCTTAAAGGTTGCAGGTGGCACGTCGTTATCAAAGGTAACCAAAAGACAGTCAAAGTAAGAAAAACAGAGGATGACAGAAGTGCAAAATTCAGCTCCTTCCATCCGGGGAACAAGGTGTTGGTGCAGGAACCTATCCCTGGCCAAACCTTGAAAGCGATTTACGGGACTTTTGCAGTTGTAAGTAGATTTTTGATGTAAATTTGGGTAGCCCCCTGATAAGACCTAAAAAAACAAAAATTTCCCATAAATTTAAATTTTAAATTTTTTCTTAAACCAGATAAAGTCCCAGTAATGACCTGTCCTTACCTTGAGGACAACTCTGATTCTTTGCACTTATCTCGAAATTAATGTTAAATTTTTTAATTCTGTCCCTCAAGGATCCAAATCCTTTAATGGATGGACTTTCTGAAACGAAAGAAAACAAGTTTAACTGACTTCTAATCATATCAAATTTTTTTTGGGTGTGCCAAAAAAAATGTACTTTTGGTTATCATGATTAGATGGGGGAAACTCTAACCCTATTAAACTTCCCCTAAAGCAAATCCTAAAAAAGCAGAGGCTACTTCAGCCGAAGTAGAATTTTTGTTAAAGCATTTTTTTGTGGAGGAGTATCTAGCCCAGGGCTTCCCCGTGATCCTTTTTAAGAAGGTGATGGGGGGTTTTTCGTATGTGTACAGAAAAGTAAGGTGATGAGGTAAAAAAAGATGCTTCCCCCTTCCTCGTCTGGAGGGCGTAATTGACTTTGTGGTTTAAGGTACTTTTGTGCCAGTTAGATCCCTTAAAGGTTACTATAGGACCCCTTTTTCGGTAAGGCGAAGGAAAACTCTGCCTTCGTAATTCCGGAGGTCATTATCAATACACCTTACCCCTTTTAGAATGAAAAAAATTTCCCCCCCTTCATTCCCGAAACTTATCCATCAGGCTATTTAAAGGACTTGAAGGCATGGCAGCATACCTAGATGATATTGTTGTGATGTCTGATACTTGGTTCAACACCTACTTAGACTTAAGGCTCTTTTTGAGACCTTTCGAGTTCCATTTAACAGTTAATTTATCTAAATCTTCCTTTGGCCAGGCCACTATCACTTTTCTAGGCCATGAAGTAGGTAGTGGTAAGTTTGCCCCTAAACTTGCTAAAGTTTCTTGCTATTAAAGATTTCCAGTTCCTCATGATAGGAAATCTCTTCAACGTTTCCTAGGCATGTTAGGATTTTACAGAAGATTCTGTAAAAATTTCTCAGATATTGTGGCCCCTCTTACCTATCTTACCAGTCACAAAGTTCCTTTAATTGACCCTGATTGTCAAACTTCTTTTGACAATGCAAAAAAATATTGTGTACTGCACCATTCTCTTGTCTCCAGACTTCTCCAAACCTTTTTCATTACAGGTTGATGCTTGTGAGTCTGGGGTTGGGGCAGTACTATTACAAAACTGAAGAATGAGGAGTTGACAGCCTGTAGCATACTTTTCAGCCAAGTTCCAAACCGCTCAGAGGGCTTACTTACAATCGAAAAAGAAGACCTCGCGCTGGTTTATCTGGCTTTGAAGCATTTCGAGTTTATGTGGGTCAGACATCGCAGGGGAGTCACCGTCTCCAGTGAGCACAATCCTCTAGTATATCTCCAAACCATGAAGAACCACAACAAAGGCTCATGCGGCTGGACGCTAAGGCTGCCAGCCCTATAATATTAAAATTGTACATATTGCACGGCAATGAAAATGTGTGGCAGACTCTTTATTAAGTGGTTTAATTTTATTTATTAGGTTAGGATGTTATATTATTTGTGCTGGTATCCCCTTTTCACGCTCTTTTTTTATCCTGGTGTGGGTTTTTTTTTTTTAGTGAGGGGCATGCGGGTTACGTCCGCTGTATCTTGGACCTATGCTTAGCACGGACTGGACTGCTGTCTCACTCTGAGTTTTGGGTCTTGCGCTTTTTGGCACCAGAAAAGCTGAGCTCATTCTAAGAGCATGGATGGTGGGAGGAAAGGCCGGTCCCATTATTTTGTGCCTGGCGGCACGGTTAAACCCCCCCCCCCCCCCCACTGGGACCGGTGGCAGTGCCTAATCCTGAGCCTTCTCGGGGTGGGGGCGTGTGGCAATGCAAAGAGTACGATACCTTTATTCGGCGCATGTACACACCCTATTTACAGGCTATATCTTCCCCAACCAGCGAACAGGTTGCTGAGGTTGATGTTGGGGCACTGGGTGCTCAACTATGACCAGGTTCCAGCCATTAGGAAGATGGGTGGGGTTTTTTTTTTGGCAATGCAGAGGTTATGTGGTACCACTCTCCTGTCTGCCCTTGTCATTTCCATTCTAGAGCTGGTTGAAGCACGGTCTGCTTTCTTGTGGCTTCTATTTCTGCCTTGCTTACCGTGGAGTGCACTATACTTATCACTGTACTTAGTGTTTTTTTTACATATTGCTGAAGGATAATATAAGTCAAAACTTTTCTGCTGTGTTTATTTTGCTCCCTTTACACCCGGGATAACAGGCCATTTGGAATCCTGGGTTGTAATAAACTCATTGCTGCAGATTCTGAGTGTACGCAGGAAGAAGCCTATAATTACACCACGTTTAGTTTCTGTGTCGTGGTGAGAGTAGAAGATCATTTTGGTTGGTGGGTTTTCGATAGACTTTAAAACGAAGTTCATGGTCAGCTTTGCAGAGAACATCAAGGAAAGGAAGAATGTTGTCGACTTCTTCAAGTGTGAACTGGATTGAGGGCTCGACCTGGTTGAGCTTGTCTTGGAGAGCTTGAACGCTGAAGCGTCTGGGAGTTATGAGGAGAATGTCGTCAACATAACGGAGCCAGTTAAAATCTCCCATTATCACAACATTTTCATATTTAGATGCCTTATGAATTTCGTCCCATAACAGCTTATTGCACTCCCTATCAATGTTTGGGGGCCTATAAATCACACCCAAAATTAATTTGTCACGTCCCTAGAGAAACTGCAGCCCAACAGATTCTAGTGTTCGATGTTTTTAATCTTATATCATATCTAAGACAATTTAAATTTTCTCTGACATACATCGCCACCCCACCACCTCCTGTTGACCCTATCAGTGTGGAATAGTTTATAACCCTGTATGTTGCATTCAGAAGTTATTTCTCTATCTCTCAGGTTAACAGGGTCTCTGTTATACAATAATTATCTATATTACCTACATCTTGCAAAGTTAATCTTAGCTCATCTACTTATTTCTTAGAAGCCTACTATTTGATTGTAATCCTTATGGGAGCTAATCGCTCGATGCCCTCTGCTATCTTCTTTGTTTGTTGATCAATTGATTTGCATTACTAGCAACTTTATTTTGAATATTGTCTTTTAAACATTATCCCTGTGGTATCCCAGTAATAACTGCTGTTTAACCCTAATGCTGCTGCCTGATATAATCGATCAGTTTAAAATTCTAGACAAGGACTTCATTTAGCCCTCTCAATCGAATTGGCTTAGTGCAACCCCTCCATCCCTGAGAGAGAGGAACCCATTCCTCGAATAACATATCACGTTTGCGAATCGTACCTGTTATCATGAAAGGGATTGCAAGTTCTTGCAGTACCGTCTAGCAGCATATTTATACCAAAAGCCCTAGACATCCATTCACTGCCCACTCCCTTTCTAGGCAAGATCGCTACATATGATGGAATCTCCCTTTGAACCTAACTTACTTCTATGGATGACATGTACTTATCAGCAGATCCTCTTCTCCTTCCACACTTCCCAATGCGCGCACTCGCGCTCACACAACAGCACTATTCGCTCACTCGCTCGCCTCCTCGCGGGTCTTGTCTCCTCGCGTTACCTGCACATCGTAATATTACGCACTCTCACTGCTACTTCGCGCACTACCATCTCCTCACCAGTCTCAAGGAAGGCACTCACTCACTCTCTGTCTGACCTTCTGTCTCTGTATTAACAAAAATGCACGGTCCATATACCTTACCTGAAAATCGCCCTACTATTAAAATTATTCTTACCTCCGATTAGCAGAGGACAGTGGTACCTAAACCTCATAACCACTGAAGTACACTCGTTCTTGGTGAACAGCGAATCGATTACCTACCTTAACATCTTCTCTATGATACTCCTCCTCATCTTCCTTCTTCTGAATGTGACACTCCACTTGCCCTTAACTAAAGAGGCCTGCACATCACTGCTGGTGACCAATTTCCTCCTTACCATCTTAATCCTTCTTCACACTCACTCCCAAACTCATCTATGTGAAGCTTCTAGTCCCTCCTATTTGCTCCTGAAGAAGTAGAATCTCCTTCATCAACACTTGTAACCTGTGATTCTAAAACATACAACAAGCCATGGGTGCTTGGTTGGTACAGCCCACTGCTACTCCCAAGACTTAGGCAGGCATGTTGCCACATTTGTCATACTTTCACATCTACTTTGTATTGAACTGATGAAGCCACTGTGTGGCGAATACGTTTCCTCAATGAAGATACTCAAGTGTTGCAACATGTGTCAATTTATCAAACTTGTCTGTTCTCTGATACCCATTCATTACAATCTAGTGTACAATCTAACACTCAGGTGGATAAATATGTCAGTCATACACCTGAGCGTGTAAAGACTTTGGTGGATAAATACACATTATAGTACACGCGAGTATAGAGATTCAATTGGGTATGTCATAGTTGGGGGGCGACTTTAGCGAAAATATTCATTAGTGTGAAGTCGACCGGAGAGTGATTCTTGCACCATTCAGAGTGATGCAATACTGCTGAGTAAATACTGTTGGTAGAGTTGATGGTGCGAGGTAACTAGTGGTGGTATTTCCTGTGTCTATCTGGACCAGGTGTGTCGCCATCTTTTGTGCCCTCACTCACCCATACTTGGCCATGTGGACCAGGGATTATGTTACCCGGCCCTACCGCCCACACTCGCCCACACTTGGCCAAATGGACCACGGATGTTAACCGGCCTACCAGCGTCACTCATCAACACTGATCCAACCGGAGACTTTAGGAGATGAGAAACACGCCTGTGAGAGCAAGAAATGGTTTCCATGGAGACAATGAGAATCATCGGAGAGCTCTGGAAGGAAAGGATGGGAGGTACTTTCACAAATTTTTGCGATTTGTAGAGCTTTTTGACCCCTTAGGTGCGACATGAGATGGGCTTGGGGAGACTTAGGGGACTTGTGGAAACCTTTGGAGGACTTGCAGGACCTTTCGGAACTTAACAGACATTTGGGGATTTTCGAGGGTTTTGAGGAAGACATTCGAGGAACTTAGCGACACATGTGGGGACCTCGGGAGACTTTGGAGACTTGGAAGGCTGCGAACTTGTGGCAAGTTAAAATGAAGACTTTTTCTTTGGGATATATACGAAACATTTAAATCGCTCTCTCTGTGAGTGGACTTCATCGCTCTCGCGAAAATTTCATTAATCTGTTAATACAAAACCAGAGTTGTGGTGGTGGGACCGGACCGCGGGGGCGGAGACCCCCTGAAGCGACTACAACTAAAACCTACAGAGACATATTTCCTTTACAAAGAGCTTCATTCAAGGGAATCAAAAAGTAAATACAGTACATTTTCTTGTAAGGTCGACAGAACAATTTTCCTCAATACAAAAAAAATACATTAGTAATTAGTTCGTTTAATTAAAGAAATTAAATAAGGTCTCTATGACAAGCCAATTTCTGAACACCCTCTAGGGACTTACTTCATCTTATTAGTAAATTTCTTACGCAGTAACAACGTCAATTTCCCAAACGCTTCCGCAGTAATACATAAGAAAACTTTTTTTTTGTTATGAGAAAACAGCGGTAATGCGTTATAGCACGAGGTAAGCCAAGCGACCGCCAGGAAAACGTTGGAATCTGCCCGTTATCATGCGTGTGTCGACGAATGGTTTGAGAAGCGGTGGGAAGGGCTAACAAACTCGGCGTGGATAGTGAGTGGGCCTTAGTTGAGTGAGTGGGGTAAGCAGTTGCACTCACCGTCATTATTTAGTGTATTACTGCTGTGATGGACTACCGCCCCATTCACCACCTGACTCCACATAAACCAAGTGCCACCAATAACATAGTATATCCAAATAAGCACACTTTGTGCCTGTGTTTTCTGTGGTTTATGCGGCATGTTACAATTTATTCGGCGTTCATCACAAATCCACTATTTTTCATTTCCTCTGTACAAGCCAAACTGGCAGTTCATGGTAGTGCGGTTGCCTGGGTCCCCAGTGCTTGGTTACAAACACTAAATGCGTCAAACTAACAGTCGAATTTATGTTGTACTTACACCCTGGCTGGAGTCAGTCTCTCGCTAGCAGGCTAAATACACATACTTGTCTCTCTTGCATGAGTTGTAAGCCAATTGTAGTGAGTGAACTCGCTTTGCTCTCTCACTCATTATTCTGATTTGAATCTACCTGCTGCTCTTCTGCACTCCGTACATTCTGCAAATACTGGTGGAGGGAATATACAGAAACTGAAAAGCTTACCCTTCGTGTTTGCCTCTGCCTGTATTCTCGTGGCTTGTTCCTTGTCCGCGCACTTGATTTACAGTCAGGTACTACAGGCCATTCATCTGTGCCTGTGTTCATAGTATTTACAAACTGCTGCCTGTATTTACACGCTTTGCTGCATGTGCTTACACACCTTGTTTAAAAACCTGCTGCCCGTGTTAAAAAAAAAACCTGCTGCCTTTTTTACACATTTTCTTTGTTAACCCTTCTGCCTGTGTTTTACACACCTGGGGCCCTTTGTTTCAAAATCCGCTCCTGTTTGAAACCCCCTGTTCCCGTGTTTACGACCGCTGCCTGTGTTCACAATTTGCTGCCTGTGTTAGCTAACTTGTTCCTTGCTACAAACCCTCCCTATGTAAAGTTTGAAAGGTTACATGAGACAAACACCCTTGGTTTGTAGTTTTTAATTGCCTTTAAAAAGAAAATAATTCGGAGGGGAGGAGGAGAGAGGGGAGGGAACGTTGGGGGTATTTCCGGGGAAGTAGGGGATAGACGGGAAGGGGAAGTAACGAGTAACCTTGGGGGGAAAAGTGGGGAAAAACCCCCTGGGGGGAAAGTGGAAGAACTCGAAAAAAGGTGGAAAAAAAAAATTTTTACGTAGCAAAAAAAGGAGACCCCCATGGGGTTTTAAAATTTTTTTAAACTCTTGTTAATACTGCTTATCGTGGTTGGGGGAAAAAAGAGAGGGGTGGTTAGGGGGGGGGGGGAAGAAAAAAAAAGGGTAAAGGGGAAAGGAAAAAGAAACGAAATTGAAGTGTAGAAGAGAGGGGGAAGAAACAAAAAGGGAAGAGGGGGAAGAAAGAAAACGAAAGTGAAAAAGGGAGTAAAATAGTAAATATGAGTAAAAGGGGGGGGGGGAAAAAAAGGGGGGGGAGAGAAAGTGAGTGGAAATGAAGGGGAAAAAAGGGCTGGAAGGAAAAAAAGAAAGGGGGTCGAGAAGGCAAGAAAAAAAAAAAAGAGAAGAGGGGGCAGAGTGTTTGTGTTTTCCTTAAAAATGAAAAAAGGCAATACAAGAGTTGAATTTTATTTTGAGAAAGAAAAGGGAGCAAGGCAGAGAAAAAAAAATATACCAATAAAGGAGGACGAGGGAGAGGTGGACGGAGAGGACGAGAGGAGGGTGAGGGAAATAAGGACAGAGAGAGGAAGACGAGGAAAAGGAGTACAAGAGAGAGGACGAAATAAACAAGGTGAAATAAACATGGGGGGAAAAGAAGGGGGCGTAACAAGAAGGGACGTAACAAAACCAAGAAGGGAAAGTAGCAAAACAAGAACGTAACAAAACAAAAGAAGGGACGGTAACGAAAGAAAGGAACGTAACAAGAAGGGGAAGTAACAAAAACAAGAGGATGCAACAAAGCAAGAAGGTAACGTAATAAAAACAAGAAGGTAACGTAACAAATCAAGAAGGGGAGACAGTGGAGGAGGGAAGATTCTGGGACATAAATACGTGCAGCAAGAATGAACATGGAGGAAGAGCAGAGATTGATCGAACACAAGCGAGGCAGGGAGACACATGCGGCAGATAAAGAGGCAGAAAAATGGGAGGCACAACAAGGAACGACAGGAACAACGACAAGGAATGAGCACAACAACGAGGATTAGGAAACACAACAGCGAGGAATGGGAAGCACAACAATGAGGAATGGAATGGAAAGGACAACAAGGAATGGGAAGGACAACAAGAAATGGGAAGCACAACAACGAAGAATGGGAAGCGCATCAACGATGAATGGGAAGCACATCAACGAGGAATGGGAAGCACAACAACGAGGAATGGGAAACACAACAACGAGAATGGGAAGCACAACAAACGAAGAATGGGAAGCACAACAACGAAGAATGGGAAGCACACAACGAGGAATGGGAAACACAACAACGAGGAATGGGAAGCACAAGGAATGGGAAACACAACAACGAAGAATGGGAAGCACAACAACGAAGAATGGGAAGCACAAACAACGAGGAATGGGAAACACAACGAGGAATGGGAAGCACAAGGAATGGGAAACACAACAACGACGAATGGGAAGCACAACAACGAAGAATGGAAGCACAACAACGAGGAATGGGAAGCACAACAACGAGGAATGGGAAACACAACAACGAAGATGGGAAACCCAACAACGAAGAATGGGAAACACAACAACGAAGAATGGAAACACAACAACGAAGAATGGGAAACACAAACAACGAAGAATGGGAAACACAACGAAGAATGGGAAGCACAACAACGAGGAATGGGAAGCACAACAACGAAGAATGGGAAGCACATCAACGAGGAATGGGAAACACATCAACGAGGATGGGAAACACATCAACGAGGAATGGGAAGCACATCAACGAGGAATGGGAAGCACATCAACGAGGAATGGGAAACACAACAACGAAGAATGGGAAACAAAAAAATAAACAAAACGAAGAATGGGAAACACAACAACGAAGAATGGGAAACACAACAACGAAGAATGGGAAACACAACAACGAAGAATGGAGAAACAACAACAACGAAGAATGGGAAGCACAACAACAACGAGGAATGGAAAACACATCATCGAGGAATGGGAAGCACATCAACGAGGAATGGGAAAACACATCAAACGAGGAATGGGAAACACATCAACGAGGAATGGGAAGCACATCAACGAGGAATGGGAAGCACATCAACGAGGAATGGGAAGCACATCAACGAGGAATGGGAAGCACATCAACGAGGAATGGGAAACACATCAACGAGGAATGGGAAGCACAAGGAAGGGAAGCACAACAACGAGGAATGGGAAATACATCAACGAGGAATAGGAAGCACAACAAGGAATGGGAAGCACAACGAGGAATGGGAGGAACAACAAGGAATGGGAAGCACAAAAACGAGGAATGGGAAGCACAACAACAAAGAATGGGAAGCACAAACCACGAAGAATGGGAAGCACAACGAGGAATGGGAAGCAAAACAACGAGGAATGGGAAGCACAGCAACGAGGAATGTGAAGCACAACAACAAGGAATGGGAAAGGACAACATGGAATGGGAAGGACAACAAGGAATGCGAAAGACAATAACAAAGAATGGGACGCACAACAGTGAGGAATGGGAAGCACAACAACGAGGAATGGAAAGCACAAGGAATGGGAAAGAGAAAAAAAAGGAATGGGAACGACAACAAGAAATGGGAAGCACAAGGAATGGGAAGGATAACAAGGAAAGGGAAACACAAAAAAAGGAATGGGAAGGATAACAAGGAATGGGAAGCACGACAATGAGGAACGGAGGACACAACAACGAGGATTTGGGGACACAACAACGAGGAATGGGAGGCACAACAACATTATTAACTTCAGTTACAACGTGCTTACTCTGTTATTACATGTTTGTGGTCTTCTTTACAGCAGCGAGAGAGGGGGGAGGGAGGTGGAGGGTGACATACAACCCTGTGTAGGAATAAAGCGTGACAAATTGTGAGAATGGACACACGAAATCAAAAGTCAACGTGAGAATATTGTGACACGAAGGTGAGGAGGCTCTCGAGGGTGAGGGAACTTCCGGAAAACGGTTAAGGAACTTCCGGGCATAGGAACTTCTGATGATCCCATTGAAGGATGGAATATGGGTGGGAAGGGAAGGCGTTGAGGGCAATACAGATGGTGGGGAAGCCCGTGAACGAGGGACTCTGTTCACCCTATGAGGTGCAGTGTTCACCCTATGAGGTGCAGTGTTCACCCTATGAGGTGCAGTGTTCACCCTATGAGGGGTGAAGTCATAATTTGCATAAACTTTTATTGGGACAACTTTTCACTATGTGCAGAGCTTTATCAAGTCTTGATAAAGCTCTACCTGCAGCGAAAAGCCGTCCCAATAAAAACTTTCTCAGAATATCGTGTCGTCTTAGTGAAGGATACTAGTTTAGAATACTAGGTAGGATATTAGTCTGGTTACTAGCTTGGATACAGGCCAGGGTACTATCCTGAGTATCAGCTAGGATATTAGCCTTAGCTCCTGTATCACCATTTTAACGAATTTTAAAAATGTTTTCGATATCCCTATGTGCCTGTAGTTCTGTTTTGTGGTATACTTATGTTACTTTTAAAGTGAAAATATATTTAAGATCCTGTTGGGTCTGGACAGGTGAAGATCACATTCCTTCATTACTATGCCCGTGAAGACTCATCCTTCAAGGGCAGAGTTGCCTGGATCTGCTGAAGTTTTTTTGATCCAACGACTTTCTGTGGATAAAATCTGATTATCTTCAGTCACCAAGAGTTGTGTGATTAATGAGTTTAGTACTTCCTTGAAGTAGAGAAATAAGGACAGGAAAACGTAAGCCATGATGAGCTGGTGTGAATTCTCAGAATAGTGTTCTTCTGGTCACGCTAGCCAGGTCCTACTACACCCACTACCTCTTCCCAACCCATTTTTAAAGCTAAGCAAATTGTTTACGTCAGTGGCAGTTTGATCCAATCATCTACATCTATATTATATGAAGTGTTAAAAAATTATATTTATGACGATATCGCGTAACGATAACAATGTCAACCATAACAAGATAAGATTCTCGTGGCTCACCTCCCATGCTTTTATCTTATTTATAATAAACTAATTAAGTTTACAAAACATTTTCCTACACTTTGCGTTCGGCTCACAACCGAGAGAACCAAGGGTCGAATTCAGTACAAGGCAAAAATGTATGGGCAAATCTTTTTAATACCCAATGCCCCTTTTACCTAACAATAAAAAGATAAAAGTAGTGAAGAGTTAGACAACTGTTTTGGGTTGTATTATGAAAGGATATTAAAAGGACTCCAATGGAAATAAGTCACACTGCTTGGCTTGTTTGTATTGCCCTGGATTACTAACCCTCCGGGGGTTAATTTGAATGTCTACTAATAACATAACATTTATATCACCACACTTAGACTATTGCTGCCTGCTGACCGCAGACGAAAATATTTATATTAACTCGGCCCCTCCTGCAGGGAAGCTTGCTTAGTTTCTTCCACCACGTATTCTACAATTTACCTCACCACCTATTTCATCATTACAACCACACTGTCCACAAAGCCAGCCAGGCTCAGCACAATCCTCACCAGCAATTTTAAATATCGGGAAAGTAAAACGACGTCGGGGTGAATCTCACCTTGACCATCTAGACTGAGGCACAAAAACATCATATCGGCAACATATAGGAAGCTGGCAAATTTATAAAGAGTTTTTAGTGAGAAAACTAAATCAGACTTACAAAATAACAATAAATTTGGGAGGGATCGGTGCCAAATTTAGACACTGAAATCCCTCCATATGAAAGGAGGAGGCTTGGCAAATGGTAAAAAATACCTCTAATGAAAAGCAGAGGCGCGATGAGTACACTTAAGTAACTGAGCTTCCATAGTTACTGAACCTTAAAATGGAATGCATGACTATCTTTATCATCCCACTTGCATCTCCTACCTCAGATTGACAGATTATATTAACTCACGTATATAACCTATATTGTACAATGGAATATGACAGGTAAAAATAGCTATTTTGTTCCTATAACGCAAGTATCACGTAGAAGAGGGTAGATGCACTGCGAGTGAACCCAAATTAAATAACAAAAATAATTCAGAACACTCCCTCGTTATCCTCTTTGCCTCCATCACGTTTAGCCTTAAATTATACCTCTTCTTGTCCATCACCCACCATATCCTCCTCACCTTCACATTCACCCACCCCCTCCCATCCTCTCCGTCACCCACTTTACCTCCGTCACGTTCACCCTTACCAGATATTCCCATGCCCCCTCATTGCTCCTACACCATCATAATAACCCCTCTCGTCACACAATACAAGGAGGAGGGTGTTGCTTACATACTACACCATAAATAGAGTAATTTATAAGGGGAATAAAATACATGTGTGTTCTTGCCACTTCCATCATGACAATACTATGTATTATTACTATTGTTGCTGCCACTACCTTCATTAACACAGTCTCCGCTCCTCGTAACTTTCTCCACTCTACCACTGGTCTCTTCCGCCATTAAAACAGCACTAATTTTCACTGCTACCACCATCTCCATCACAATCTGAACACTATTTTCCACTATAATCACTTATATCTCTCAACTCGCCATCATTCTAAACTTCTAACATTCCTGTAACCGATTTACAGAGTTGTCGTTTTAGGCAGTCTGACCTATGTAGGGATAAACTTCCATGTTGATTTCCTTCTTAGATAGGTTGTTGCTGCCTACTGACCGCAGGCGAAAATATTCATAACCCAGCCACTCTTTCAGGAATTTGTCTAGTTTTCCCCCATCACCGATTTTATCATTACAACCACACACTCCACAAAGCTAGCCAGGTTCAACATAATCCTCACCAGCAACTTACAATTGTGGAATAGGAAAATGACGTAAGGATGAATATCACCTCGACCATCTCGCTTGAGGAACACATAAATGCCACATATCGGCAATATATGGAAGGCAGACAAATTGCAACAAAAAAAAATCAGAACTCTAAACAAAGGAGTGTTTCAGAAAATATGCACAACGTGTAAGCGCCATAGAGTAAACTACAGCAGCCTGGAGTCCACACCTGCTTACACCTGAGGCGGTCCAGAGGCCAGTAACCAGACAACTAAAAGAACAGATGTATTATGAGAGCCTAAAAGAACTGAACGTAATGAATGACCTTGTAGGTCGGTCTGTATATTATGCGCTAAACCCATATGGATCATTCAGTGCAAGGCGTGGTGGAAGTTCACCCTCCTTCCGTTAATCTTGAAGAGGGACACGCTACTCTTGCAGCCAGCCAGGCTAAGAGAACATAAGAACCTGCTATTTGTAATAACATGAGGGGAAAAATAACATGAGGAACGAGACTAAGAAACATATATGGAAGATAAAACGCACACGAATTAAACATTAAGATTTCTTCAGTCTTGGGGTTTAAGAAATTGGAATAAACCACACGATGTGGAAGAAAATTTTGAATATGGTTTCACGAGTAAATATGATAGGGAGCAAAAAGCTTGAACCCACGACGGTCCTTGACGGTCGACTGCAGGTTGTAAGGTGGGGGCAGGTACTACGATTCGACCCCCACAGCCAAAACCTGGGGAATACAACTGTCTGAATATCCTATATCATCCCCGCCACACGTGTCATCATCACTACCAAACAATGCAACATTCACTACACTTCACCAACATCATCATCAACGCCTGTTTCAGTCAGTCACCACCGTGCACGACACCCACCCACCCAATTCTAGTCCCCATCCCCCGCATCAGTACCACACCACATCTATCAGTACCATCACCACCATCAGAATCACCGCTACTACCACCACCTTCATCAGTACCATTACCACCATCAGAACCACTACCACCACCTCCATCAGAACCGCCACCACCATCAGAACCACCACCCCCCACCTCCATCAAAGCCACCACTGCCCAATCTACCCACCGCTTCCATCTACTCTCCCCATCCCCCACCACCCCTTCCCCACCACTTACTAACCCACTACCACCACCAACACCCACCGCTACCTCCATATTTTCCACCACTTCCGCTATTATTTACAACGTCGACCAGTATAAAATGAATTTAATCTCTTTAAAAGTGACGTCACTGCAGGGAAACAAAAACTTAGGCAGTGGAAGTCCTGCTATGTTATCATATAATACGCAGCCACCTGCGTCACCCTACGCAATTATCTGTGATACCTATAATACGCAGAAACCTGCGTCACTCTACGCAGTTACCTGTGACATCTATAATACGCAGCCACCTGGGTCACTCTACGCAGTTACCTATGACACCTTTAATACGCAGCCACTTGCGCCACCCTATGCAGTTACCTGTGACATCTACAATGCGCAGCCACCTGCGTCACACTACGCAGCCATCTGCGACATCTATGCTACGCAACCACCTGTTACATACACGCAGCCACCTGTGACATCTGTCATACGCAGTCACCTGTCTCATTCTTTCCTACACAACGACGGGAGACACAAATATGCTAGAGACTATAGGTGTGAAGCACCAGCAGCCTGCATACACAGTCATTTCTCTTGTCTGGTGTTTGTACAGCCACCAGTCTAGTGTTAAGCCAGTCTACTGTTACACCCGGCACGTAGAAGAATGACAATACGTCGGTATACCACTGATAGTACCACTGACATCCACTAGTTAAAAATCTTCGGCACATGTGTGTTTGTGTGTACACCCAAGGTACGATGTTTGTGTATGTATGAATGTATGTGTGAAATTTACAGTTTTTCCCATCAATTTCGGAGTTAGGTTTTGGAGCGTCGGTGAGGTGCTGCAAAGTTGGGATACAAGTGCAAATTCACCCGTGAGGAGTATACCTCTTGGTGTATATACACCAAGAGACGTACTTACACCTCTAAGTAAAACTTGCGATTTTGGGTTAAATAGTAACGCTCTTCTTGCCGTATGATAATCTGTGTAACTGTATTGTGTATACCTGAATAAACTTACTAAGGACGCTCAGGCCTTCGCTACTCGCACCAATACCAATACTAACAACAACAACAACAACAATAATAATATAATAATAATAATAATAATAATAATAATAATAATAATAATCTTTATTTCTACAAGTAAATGATACAATTTATACATTCATAGTTGACATCAATGATAGAATGAGGTGAAGAAGACTTAACGTCGATTAAATAATCGAACAGATCATCATCAAATTTATTTAAATATGTAGAAATCGTCATACTCTTAACAGGACAGAGACAGCTTAAAATGTCTTCACATAGCATGGAAAAGACTGCCACTGAAGCAAAATATTCTGACAGCATGGGAAGGACTCACTGAAAAAGAATCATGCATCATGCAAAAAGAGGCACACTATACAGCTTACAGTAAGACTAAGTTTGAATAACATTAACCATACTACAGTTGCCACGGTATAATCTGGAAATCTGTCTTAACCGGAGAGCAGTTCATCAATCACAGGAGAGTGTTGTTGCTGACGCTTACATCATTTGCCAGACAAACTCTGGTGGTAGAATAAATGGTTTGTATTACCCCAAAGGATACTCTTCCTTGGTCAGACTGTACATGAAACATCGGCGGTCACTTTGAAAATGTTATGTTTGTAGCAAGTATTAGAAATAAAGGAGAGAAGTAAACAATGAATCTCAGTGTCAGAGGAATATAGTTAGAAACTTGAGTCAATCAAGATTCAGGATTGGTTACAAGTTTGACATATACAAAGACGATGATCAGACTAAAGGCAAAATTATGGTATCACTTATGGTCACTGCCTTGAACACTATGTCACTATGTTCTTGAAAGTCAGCTTAATGCGAAATATGGAGACAGTATACTAACCTATGTGATATATCAAGGTAACTTATTAATGAAAATAAGATGCTAGATACCTTAAGCAAATATCGTAAAATTGTTTGTGACATATGAAACAGTATATATCCACAAGTACTCAAACCCTTATGGGGCCTAGCCCTGATACCTCATGTATAGCCAAATGCGCTACCGTCAACAGGAGGAATATTGAGTACGCAAACTAGCCACTTAGCAGGCAAAATTTAAATCTTGCCATCTACATTCCTCGCTCAGTCCTCTGTCAAAATTACCATGACTCCTCATCACATGTTACTTTCCTCACCATTCTCAGCGTCAACAGCTTCTCTTTCTCTACTAAACAGTCGTTACCGCCCCTCCAGCGTCAATACCCTCTCCCCCACTGCTACCACTGTTCTGTTACCTCCCCACCACTTTCTCCCCCAACTGCCTGTGCATAAGAGTTCCGGTATAATCATCTACAGAGGTTGCTCTCCACAAACAAGAATCTCATTCCTCGATCAACACCTGCCACTGATTTAAACGATCGTCTCCAAGTATTTACACCCTCCACTAACACACACTTCTCAAGTACACACCACAAGAACGCTACAAACATACATACACCACAAGAACATTTCACAAGCACGGATACAACCTTCACACTCAAAAGTTACACATTCACGACCTACAAGCACACGACTTGCAAACATAATCACGACCTACAAGCACACGACTTGCAAACATAATCACGTCCTACACTCTCCCCACTCACACCCTACACCTTGCAAACTCACATCCTACATTACAGGGTATGATTACCATGCTAACATTTGGTGCCCACCCACAACACCAGATTACCTCCACAATCACTGCGCACCACTGCGCAATCAACACCTCTAACCGATCAATGAGCTAAGATCAAACCGCAACGCCGCGGCCATCACAGCTCACTTGATCACTCGCTAGCAACGCCAGCAGCCACGATGCTACCGACGACTTAGTAGCCACGGCGTCACATGACCCGTCAGCAGGTGAGTGTCAGCAGGTGTTAACAGCAGGAGACTGATATCAAACATCCTAACCGGAAGCCACAAAACAACAGATAAGATCTCCGTCCGTTCCACTGTCTTGATGTGCATTCCAACACGTACCAACGTCCATAAATACATTCTAACGTCCCTGAATACAGTTTCATGTTTTTTCGTTATTCCTTACGTTAATAAGTGCATCTCCGTCCTTACAGAGGTTCTTCCATACCCCACCATTCTTTAAATCCAGTCTTCCGCTCCCCTTCAATTTGACCTGGAAACTTAGACTAACTTACATTCTTTTGGGCACATGTTGTATCGCAGCTCGTTCAGCTCCTGCAGGGTTCCTCTGTTTACAGCGAAGGTCAGGCCTCCTGCAGAATTTTGTTTAAGCTTAAACATGGGAAGACACCTCGCCTAGGAAACCTATAATATAGCTAGCTGTGTTGGTGCTGAACTGAGTCAGTTGTTCAGAGTGACGGGAGGTCCCACGGAGAGTGTTGGGGAGGTAACGTTGCTAAGCACTGCCAGGTGAGGCCAGGGTGAACGTACGTGTCAGACCCCACCCTCCATATACTCCCCTAATACCTCCACTCACTTTCTCCTCTCACACAACCCTCCACAAACACACCCCTCCACCTCCACTCATATCACACACACACACTCCTGATAAACACAAACACACACGACCCACATAGTTCATACACGTGCTTAGCACTAACACCAGTATACACATAAATATTCATTCACAGATACACAGATATGCCACCACAGGCACTCGTTCTGCATATTCAACCAGAAGGCATGGTCTAGTGACGGGGTGTAGGGGCGATGATCCCAAAAAAACATCAGGCAATCAACCTGCACTCGTCTGACTGGCACTCGACACACTGTTAAAATCAGGTTATCAACTGAACCAGTGCACTGCCCCCGCTGCTTGATCTATACACTATCTATTATCTGTTAATGGTTCCAGGTCTCAGATCAGGCCTCCTAAATTGGGAAATATTACAGGAATAAGAACTGTTAAGAAACACGAAGGAAAGTGGATACTGGCGGTAAGTAGAGACTTGTGTAACATTTACTTGTCATCTTACGTGTCTCTGAGACAAAAAGACAAAACAACAATTCGGCAAATGCAAAAAATTGAACACAACACACGCTACCATTTTCTAAGAACAGTCCCCTGACACACTATCATTTACCAAGCACAGTTATGTAGCATATTGCATACAGTTACGTGGAATACTGCATAGTTATCTAGCATCCTCTGTACAGCAGAACCTAGCATGCTGCATGCAATCACCTAGCATACTATACAGCTCAAGTGTAGTGCAGTCACCCAGCGCTAATTACAGACAAGCGATAACTGATGAATTAAACATGCGCAATACCTAAGTATCTTTATTTGGAGACTTTCGACAACCAGTGGCTTTATCAGTTCAATAGAGATATTAATTAGAGGCAGCAGATGAGGTAACCAGTCCCTCAGCCCTGAAAATGGTGTTCACCACCTCAGTACAGAAGACATCTAAAATTTATCTGTTAACATCTGGCTAGCTCTTGGGCATGGCCTACTGCCACTAGGTGGGCCTCGCCCACCGGTGACGACACCTTCAACTGCTGTGCCTCACCTGACACTTATGTAAGCTACTATTGTTCTTCCTACGCTTCAGATTCATCAAGATTAATGTGGTAAATGCTTTCCTCTAGTCTGAGTAGTATCCTTTCTGTAAGATACATTAGTCAATAAATACTGAAGCCATTCATAAGAGGTATCGGTATACTCAATTATATTTAACGTAATTTAACAAGAAAAAATTCACACTATTTTACACACAAAATTGGTAAAATGACACCTACATATTCCAATAACATTTCCAACACATTCTAAGGATATATCTTTTATTTGTATGTCTGAAGCCGATCAGAATAAACTAAGCGCATGGAAGTGAAATTTCAGAAATGCCCTATATACGACTTTGTTCCTAGAACAACTGTATACACCAGCAGCCCAATGAACCCTTATCCCGGTACGGTAAACCACAGTTGAAAACTCGATCCCGATCGGACAAGGTGTTCTCAAGTAATAGATCAAGTAAAAAAATCAGGCAACCACTTACAAGAACCTCTTCCAGGATACCTACTACTACTACTACTAATAATATAATAATAATAATAATAATAATAATAATAATAATAATAATAATAATAAATAAAAATATGTAGTGGGTTGGTAGACAGCAACCACCCAGGGAAGTACTACCGTCCTGTGGTAGTAGGTTGGTAGACGCAACCACCCAGGGAAGTACTACGGTCCTGTGGTAGTAGGTTGGTAGACAGCAACCACCCAGGGAAGTACTACCGTCCTGCCAAATGTGTGAAACGGAAACCTGCAATAGTTTTACACAATGGTAGAATTACTGGTGTTTTTTCTTTCCATCTCATAAACACGCAACATAACAGGTACATCTTGCTACTTCTTCTTACACTTAGGTCATCCCACACATGCATGTACACGAATATGTATACAACCCGCCAAAGAATAGCAGGAGGCCAAGACAAGAGTATGACGAGATCAACAGAGCAATGGTGGACACACTAGCTGAGGTGGCCAGAAGGGCCCAAATGGGTAGGACACTGCTACTACTTGTGGGTGATTTCAATCACCTGCGAACACCTGGAGCTAAATGGGGGACCAGAAACGAGGGAGGCTAAGATGGAGGTGGGACTGGAAAACCTCATGCATCAACATGCTAAGGACACTACAAGAGAGAACATAAACCAGCAAGGCTAGACTTCATATTCACATTGAGTAGTTCAGACATTGAGGACATCACATATGAAGGCCCCTCGGAGCTAGTGATCACGTGATCCTGAGCTTTGAATAACTTATAGAGTTAAAAATGAAGCGTGAAGCAGCACGAGCAGGACGGGAGAAGCCAAATTACAAAAGAGGGGACTACACAGGCATGAGGAATTTTCTGCCTGAGGTACAGTGGGAAAGATAACTGGTGGGAAAAACAGTAAATGAAATGATGGAATACGTGACCACAAAATGCAAGAAGGCGGAGAAGAGGTTCGTACCCAAAGGCAACAGAAACAATGGGAAGACAAGAACGAGCCCTTGGTTCACCTAAAGGTAAAGAGAGGCCAGAGTGCGCTAGAAAATGAAAAAAGTATAAAAGACAAAGGTCCCAGGAAAATATGGAGATTAGCTGACGAGCCAGAAACGAAAATGCAATGGATAAGGAGAGAGGCCCAGCGACAATACAAAAATGACATAGCATCGAAAGCCAAATCTGACCTAAAGCTGTTGTAGAGTCGCGTCAGGAGGAAAACAACAATCAAGGACCATGTAATCAGGCTGAGGAAGGAAGGAGAAGAGATAAAAAAAAACGACCAAGAAGTATGTGAAGAGCTCAACACGAAATTTAAGGAAGTATTTTCGGTGGAGACAGAAAGAACTCCATCAAACCGGGATGGTAGGGTACACCAACAAATGTTGGACATACTACACACAACCGAGGAGGAAGTGAAAAGGCTGCTGAGCTAGATACCTCAAAGGCGGTGGGACCGGACATCTTTCCGTGGGTCCTGAGAGAGGGAGCAGAGGCAGTGTGTGTGCCACTAACAACAATCTTCAACCAATCTATCGAAACAGGGCAACTACCTGAGGTGTGGCAGGCACCGAATGCAGTCCCAAACTTCGAGAAAGTAGATAGACAGGTAACATTAAACTACAGACCAGTATCACTGACATGTATAGTATGCTTATCAAGAGACAACTTGTAGAATGAGCTTATAAATGATAACCAGCACTGTTTCAGGGAGGGGAAATCCTTGTCACAAACTTACTGGAGTTTTACGACAAGATCGCAGAAGGCAGGAAAGAAAGGGGTGGGTAGACTGTATTTTTCTGGACTATAAGAGGGCTTTCGACAGAGTTCCACACAAGAGATTAGTGCAAAAGCTAGAGAAGCAGGCAGGAATAACAGGAAAGGCACTGCATTGGATCAGAGAATACCTGACAGGAAGGAAACAACGAGTGATGGTACGTGACGAAGTATGATTAGCGGGATTCCACGAGTCAGTCCTAGGACCGGTGATGTTTCTGGTATATATGAATGATATGACGGAAGTGATAGATTCAGAGGTGTTCCTGTTTGCAGAAGATGTGAAGCTAATGCGGAGAATTCAAGTGGATGAGGATCAAGAAGAACTACAAAGGGATCTGGACAGGCTGCAAGCATGATCCAACAACTGACTCCTGGCGTTTAACCCCACCAAGTTCAAAGTCAAAAGGATTGGGGAAAGTCAAAGAAGACCATAGACAGAGTACAGGCTAGGGGGCCAAAGACTGCAAACCTCATTCAAGGAAAAGGATCTTGGGGTATATTACCGAGCACACCTGAGGCGCACATGAACCAAATAACTGCTGCAGCATATGGGTGCCTGGCAAACCTAAGAACAGCTTTTCGACATCTGAGTAAGGAATCAAGGGGAGCTCTGGTGGCTAAAGCTCTCGCTTTACACGGCGAGGGTCTGGGTTCGATTCCCAGCCAGAGCAGAAACATTAGGGACGTGTTTCTTTACACCCGTTGTCCTTGTTCACCCATCAGTAAAATGGGTACCTGGGTGTCAGTCGACTGGTGTGGGTCGCATCCTGGGACAAAACTGACCTAACTTGCCCGAAATGCTCAGCATAACAAGGGGCGTTCTATACAGTAGTATGTCACTGATGTCAGCTAGGCCTCCATACCATGTACATGTACTTGTAGTAAATAAAGATATTATTATTATTAAGACTGTACACTGTGTAGGTCAGGTCCATATCGGAGTATGCAGCACCAGTATGGAACCCACACCTGGTCAAGCACGTCAGGAAATTAAAAAAAGTGCAAAGGTTTGCAACAAGACTAGTCCCGGAGCTAAGAGGTATGTCCTACGAGGAGAGGTTAAGGGAAATCAACCTGACAACACTGGAGGACATGATAACATAAAATATTGAGAGGAATTGACGAGGTAGATAGGGACAGGATGTTTCAGAGATGGGACATAAAAACAAATGGTCACAACTGGAAGTTGAAAACTCGGATGAGTCACAGGGATGTTAAGAAGTATTTCTTCAGGAAGTAGAACAATCTGGAGAGTGATGTAGTGGAGGCAAAATCCATACATACCCTTAAGAAAAGACACGAAAAAGCCCATGGAGCAGGAAGAGAGTGGACCTAGTAACGTTCAGCGAAGAGGCGGAGCCAGTTGTGACTCGACAACTGCAACCACCAATAGGTGAATACACCCGTCTCAGTTTTCTATTTTCTAAATAGTCTTACTCTTACTGAATTCCTTTCATCTCCATGGGACAGTGGAAAAGAATCCTTCCTCCCTAAGCTGTGAGTGTCATAAGACGAGACTAAAAATGCCTAGTAACCCCCTTTCATGTATAATTTACTAAGGAGGGAGAGGGTCTACCTGGAGGGTATTCCGGGGATCAACGCCCCCGCGGCCCGGTCCACGACCAGGTCTCCCGGTGGATCAGGGCCTGATCAACTAGGCTGTCACTGCTGGCCGCACGCAGTCCCACGTACGAACCACAGCCCGGCTGATTCGGCACTGACTTGGTAAAGGAGGTTTTGTGTGCGAGGGGCTTGGACCTCCAGCAAGCGTGCGTGAACGGGTTAGATAGGAGCAAGTGGAGATAAATGTTTTTTCTGACAGCGTGGATGGTGAGAAACTGAGTTCCTGTACCCACACTTTTCCCTCCCGCACCATTACACCCACCGTTACACCAAAAGGTATAAACCGGCTTCAACGGTGTCAACAGTGCCTAATAAGGCCGCATTAGCAAATAGCAGACAAAGGCACGAATTATAGATACCAAGTAGCAGCTTCAAGAGCAGCAGCAGCAGCAGCAGCAGCAGCAGCAGCAGCAGCGGCGGCGGCGGCGGCAGCACCAGTACCGGCAGCACCAGCACCAGCAGAAGTAACAGTAGCAGCATCAAGAGAAACGGAAACAACATCAGTAGCACTAACAGTGAAAGTTGCGGAGTCAACCAGAGCGTGCAGCTAGCAGTAGCAGCCTGGTTGATCAGACCCTGATCCACCACGAGGCCTGGTCTCAGACTGAGCCACGGGGGCGTTGACCCCGAAACCCTCTCCAGGTATACTCCACGTATGGGGAAGCGGAGTAAACTGGAGTAGAAACAATAGCATTCATGTCAACAACAATAAAATAATAATAATGCCATAACAGTCGTAATATAGTTTTTAATACCAACAGTAGAAGCAGCAGAAAGGCCAACAAGAGAACAGCAAAGGACAGAATGTAGAAACATAACAGCTTTGCTGTCTAATACTTCCATTACTAAGTCATTGTATATAACAGCATAAATCAGCACTTTACCTAATAAGGAATCCTGTCATAAAGTGGGTGTACAGAGAGTCTCACACCATTACCGTAGTTCCTCCCATCAATTTTAATAGAGAAAGATCTAAGAACACCCAGCAAAAAAAAAAATAGTGTACTTCATTGGTAAAGACAAGATACCTGAAATCTTTAGACTACCTACATTTCACACCAACTAGATAATTAGACTACAATGCTGGTTTATAATACAATGAAGATTTAGATTTTACCCCGAAGAGCGAGCTTATTGAGCAGCGCCACTCATCCTGTGAGTAAACATTCCTCTATATGAACAGTATATTACAGCCCGAAGAGTTGACACACTATTGGTAATATCAACTCTATCCTTGGCAGTTTCAATACGCAACCAATCTAACTGCTACACCCAAATGTGTAACTATCCATTGAATGGAGATACACTATCACTCACAGGACGTAGTGCAGATTCACAATAAATTAGCCGCTATCAGTGGCAAGGAAAAGGTGGAAGACTTTACTATTGTTGTGGCATATTCTATAAACAAAAAGTAGATTATATACCGCCAATACCAACAGCACACAAGGAGACTCGAGACACCTGCCTCCACATCACTACCATCACCAGTGGTGGTGCCTCCACATCACTACCATCACCAGTGGTGGTGCCTCCACATCACTACCATCACCAGTGGTGGTGCCTCCACATCACTACCATCACCAGTGGTGGTGCCTCCACATCACTACCATCACCAGTGGTGGCGCCTCCGCATCGCTACCATCACCAGTGGTGGTGCCTCCACATCACTACCATCATCACCAGTGGTGGTGCCTCCACATCACTATCACCATCATCAGTGGTGGTGCCTGCACATCACTACAACTATTACCAGTGGTGGTGCCTCCACATCACTATCACCATCATCAGTGGTGGTGCCTGCACATCACTACAACTATTACCAGTGGTTGCTCCAATCACTACCCATCATCATTGGTGGTGCCTGCACATCACTACAACTATTACCAGTGGTGGTGCCTCCACGTCACTACCACCATCACTAGTGGTGGTGCTTCCACGTCACCACCACCATCACCAGTGTACACAGGAAGACTACACCTGTCTCCACGTCACCACCACCATCACCAGTGTACACAGGAAGACTACACCTGTCTCCACGTCACCACCACCATCACCAGTGTACACAGGAAGACTACACCTGTCTCCACGTCACCACCGCTACCACTACCTGAATAAAAATTTATTTGTATGAACAAAACGTTATATGTTATTCACCTTCATAATGAATCAGTACAGTTGTGCCACATGAGTGTCACTGACTTCATTGTGTTAACTCACTTATTTCCCCAGCCTACACCCACATCTCCCTCACCATATACCCTTACGCATTCCCTCTCATTCACTCTTCATCCCACCCACCCAACCTCCCTCACCCTACAACTCCATGGGAGAACACTTACCGTGGTAGTAGTGAGAGACTGAGCATGAGAGAACACTTACCGTGGTAGTAGTGAGAGACTGAGCATGAGAAACACTTACCGTGTAGTAGTGAGAGACTGAGCATGAGAGAACACTTACCGTGATAGTAGTGAGAGACTGAGCATGAGAGAACACTTACCGTGGTAGTAGTGAGAGACTGAGCATGAGAGAACACTTACCGTGGTAGTAGTGAGAGACTGAGCATGAGAGAACACTTACCGTGATAGTAGTGAGAGACTGAGCATGAGAGAACACTTACCGTGGTAGTAGTGAGAGACTGAGCATGAGAGAACACTTACCGTGGTAGTAGTGAGAGACTGAGCATGAGAGAACACTTACCGTGGTAGTAGTGAGAGACTGAGCATGAGAGAACACTTACCGTGGTAGTAGTGAGAGACTGAGCATGAGAGAACACTTACCGTTGGTAGTAGTGAGAGACTGAGCATGAGAGAACACTACCGTGGTAGTAGTGAGAGACTGAGCATGAGAGAACACTTACCGTGGTAGTAGTGAGAGACTGAGCATGAGAGAACACTTACCGTGGTAGTAGTGAGAGACTGAGCATGAGAGAACAGTCAGCATAGGGGTGGGAGACTACACTGAGCTAGAAAGGACGGTTATCAATATCAATGGTAGTGGTGTTGGGAAAATGTGAACTGAGAATGAGAGGACAGTTAGCATAGTGGTGCAGCTATAAATAGCGTGACCAACCAACAGGTCGAGCCATGAGCAGAAGTGCCGGCCCACCAGCACCATCACCACGCCTGCTGGACCACCGCCACCTGCTTCTGCTCACCCAGGCTCTCTGACGTCAAACGCGCACGCGCACCTGAACATGCAGGCACACAAGCTCTCACACTCAATTGTAGCTCGGTTTTCCAGACAGCATTCGATACCAAACTGAAACTTCCTGTGTACGAACCACGGTGAGGCGAGGCGAGGCGTATGATTAAATCTTACACTGCTCAACAGGTAGTGAAATAGGTACCAAGGTATTAGTCTTCAGTTATGGGCTACATCCTGGAATAAAAATTTAAATAATAATAAGGAAAACGGGACACCCCAAACAATGTTCTGTTGTAACTACAAATAGGTAATCTCTCTCTTTTACATTGATCAGTTTTACAAGCTAAGAGCAGTTCTCTTTTACATTGATCAGTTTTACAAGCTAAGAGCAGTTATCTTACCTCAGCTCATTTAAAAATCCAGCTCTATCTACGGTATATTACCACCCTCTGTGATGTGACCCACAATTGTCAGGTGCGAAGAAACATGCCCAACGTTTCCATCCATGCCGGGGATCGAACCACTTACTTCTCTCTCTCTGCATTTATCCGGATAAATCTCTGGTAGACACTTATTTGACTATGTCTGTAGCCAGTTCAAGTTTTCTTGAAGCCGCTCTTTTCCTCTCCGATTACTGTCTTCATTAATTACACACCAAGTTATACATAGGATTAATTTCCCTGCAGCCGGCATGTATGCACATGTGTGTGAAGAGAGTGCGCATGTGTAGCTAGTGCATATCTGCAAGCTCACCTGGGTGTGCGCGAGTGAGACTGCACTCCACTGCCTGTTCCTGTCATGGGACATACACCAGCGCTCAGCAAACTATGAGATTTGAAAGTATACGTGTGGGCTAAATGTGGATTCACATACCACCCCATTCACGCACCATGTGAACAACTGAACATTTCATGGTTATGTATGGCCATATCATTTCCAAACGTATTCTGGCAGCTATTTTGCTTTATAGGTTTATGTAACCTAACCCAACCCACTCTAACTTAGTCTACTCTAACCCAACACAACCTAACTTAGTCTACCCTAACTTCAAATAAAGAAAATAACATTTGTTAAGTTCACAGGAAGCAGTGATGCTGGTTACCTTGTAAAAAAAAAAATACCGTAGTTAAACGAGGACAGGTTACGGTAAAAACGCCAGTAAAGCATTTGTAACTCTGACGTGAGAGCCCACCTGTACAACTAATGTAACTCTACAAGCAACACCTGTCGCACACCTGTCACGCATAACTGCACCAATATTAGTCCAATGAAGAAAAATACCGAAGGCAAGATGGGTTCTATAAACCACATCGAGGCTTTATGAAAGCCAAAGATAGCCGCTGCCTCCCAGCGAACTCGGAGTAAACAGCAGCAGCAGAGCCCCTCACACCACACCTCCCTTCCTCCTTCCCACCAATTCACACCTTTCCAACTTTCCCTCTTCTCTCCCTTTCCCTAATAATTCCTCTTTTCTCTCCCTACCCCACCACTATTATACCCAAGCCTCTCACTCTTACTACTACCTCCTCTCCCTTTTTCCATTTCCCCTTCTCTCTAACCCCCCCCTTATACATCTAATTTACACACACACACACACACAAAGCTTGCAACAAGGCTAGTCCCAGAGTTACCGGGTATGTCCTAAGAGGAGAGGTTAAGGGGAAATCAACCTGACGACACTGGAGGACAGGAGGGATGGGGGGAGGGTCATGATAACAATATCTAAATTACGGAGAAGAATTGACAAAATGGATAAGGACAGAATGTTTCAAAGATGGGACACAGCAACAAGGGGTTACAACTGGAAGCTGAAAACTAAGATGAGTACTAGGGAGAAGCCTTCAGGAACCTCAATAAAAATTTCAGGACTATACACAACGCACGTTAGGCCCATCTCATCATACGCAGCATTAACGTGAAGTCCTTACTTAGTCAAGAAAGTTCAGAAGCTTTCAAATGTTCAAAGATTTGCAGCCAGACTAGTCCCAAAGCTGAATGGGCATACACTATGAGGAAAAACGAAAGAAAAACCTGACGACTCTGGAAGAGAAGGCTAGCGAAGACATGATTATGACGTACATAGATGGAAGAAGTGACGGGGCAAACAGGGTAAAATTATTTGATTTGTAAAAGCGTCCTGCTCTAAACAAGTGATCCTGGATTAAGTAACTGTTCTGATTCCACGTGTTAAGTATTCGTACCACTTAGTAATGCATTTTTATAATTTGATAAACCAACACAATCAATCTATAGTAATTTGAGTGATTTACTGCGACTTTTGTCAAATGGCAGTATTTCACACACACACACACACACACACACACACACACACACACACACACACACAAAAAAAAAAAAAAAAAAAAAAAAAAAAAAAAAAAAAAAAAAAACTGGCATTAATACCAAACACTATACAAATAAGAATCACTAATCAAACACTGGCATTAACACAACATAGCTACCACTCGACAAAAAAAACTAACAATAACACAACCATTATTCTCAACACACTCAAACACTGGTATTACCCACCAAAAACCCTAGTCAACACTCAAAAAACACTGACAGTACCAACAGCACACACACACAAACATCCCTCAACAGATAAAACGGGTAGGTAAACTGATAATAGACTATCTCTACCTAAACAAAATAGAATTATGACGTTTTCTTGGTTAATTACAAGAAAATCCAGGTTTTATATAATGTACCAACCAAACTGGGTTGAAAGTGAACATTTTAGGCCTGGCGCCAACGTTTTCACAGCTAATCTTATGTCAACGTTTCCATAGGAGCACTAGGTCTTATGACAACGTTTCCATAACAGTACTAGCAGGCCTAGAGTAAACCTTCCTAGATACACTAGCAGGTCTGGATCAACGTTTCCACAGCATAAGTAGCAGTGCAATTAAGTTTGTATAAAAGTTTCCACAGCAGTACTAGCAGGGCTTGTGTAAACTTTTCCTTAGCAGCACTAGCAAGTGTTATGCAAACTTTTCCATAGCAGCACTAGCAAGTCTTATGCAAACTTTTCCATAGCAGCACTAGCAAGTCTTATGCAAACTTTTCCATAGCAGCACTAGCAAGTGTTATGCAAACTTTTCCATAGCAGCACTAGCAAGTGTTATGCAAACTTTTCCATAGCAGCACTAGCAAGTCTTATGTAAACTTTTCCATAGCAGCACTAGCAAGTCTTATGCAAACTTTTCCATAGCAGCACTAGCAAGTGTTATGCAAACTTTTCCATAGCAGCACTAGCAAGTCTTATGCAAACTTTTCCATAGCAGCACTAGCAAGTGTTATGCAAACTTTTCCATAGCAGCACTAGCAAGTCTTATGTAAACTTTTCCATAGCAGCACTAGCAAGTCTTATGCAAACTTTTCCATAGTAGCACTAGCAAGTCTTATGTAAACTTTTCCATAGCAGCACTAGCAAGTCTTATGCAAACTTTTCCATAGCAGCACTAGCAAGTCTTATATAAACTTTTCCATAGCAGCACTAGCAAATCTTATATAAACTTTTCCATAGCAGCACTAGCAAGTCTTATATAAACTTTTCCATAGCAGCACTAGCAAGTCTTACATAAACTTTTCCATAGCAGCACTAGCAAGAGCAAGTCATGTAAAATTTGCCATAGCAGCGCTAGTAGGTCTTGTGTCAACGTTTCCATAGAAGCACCAACAGGTCTTGTGTCAGGGTTTCCACAACAGCACTTAGCGTTGAGTCAATTTTTCCATTGCAATACTACCAGCTCATTTGCTAACGATTTTATAGCCGTACTAGCACACCTTGTATCATCATTCCCATAATAGCAAATACCGTTATTGGCATCTAAATGCTTGGGCAAATCCACCTCATCCTTTACACAGAAGCCTTCAAAATGCTCTTTACAAGTGAGCACACATGTAAATGGATTATACAAACTGCAACCGAACTCTGAACCAGATTCACAGTTCTTACCAAGAAACACAACAGCAGCACCTCCATTCACTGTGGGAGATTATCCCTTTCTAATTCACAATCACCTCCATCTCTTACCATTAAAGAAATTAAAGAACAACCCAAGCTACATCTTAAAATTAATTATGATGCATTAGGTTAAATGAGTGATAGCTATAATTTGAGAATGGACCCCCCATAAGTAAGAGAATAATAGGGCTTTCACCACCCAAGCTGAGTTTGTTATACTTCTTTCATTCAAATATATAAGAACATTCAAACTTGTCACCTTATTGTAAACGACTCTATATTCTTAGATATAGATAAACTAAAATGACTGTCAGAATTTAGGCAGAGATGGAACACAACAAATTATGGAATCAAGAGTATTTTTCTGTTAATTCAGTCTCATGTTGATCTTTGAATGCATGATAGAAATGATGAGTTAGCCACAGCATACGATGGTTCGGTTATAATTTTGAGATCTATACAAACTAGGGGAAGAAAATAATATGAAAAAATTCGAAAGATAATTTCATATATCTGAGGTTAATGTGATAGACACCACTCAATCCATTTATCACTCTCCGTCTATTACTCATCTAATAAAATCAGCAAACGCCTAAATGTTACTACCCCAAGCGTCAAAGCTCAGTGTATAAGTATATGCTGAGAGTTTGTTTTAATCCAAGGAATTAAAGTATCCTTGACTGGTGTACAGTGGCCTGCAGCTATTCGTACATTATCAACTTGAATGTATAAATAATTCTTGCACAACGGATGAACATGGAGACTACATTATAGCTAAATTTAAATCAAAAGACCTACAGAGTACCACAGTCAAACATTAACCATTTTAGTGAAAAATTAGGAAACATGATAACTGATGCACATATGAACACTGACCACTTGCTGCTCACAGGAGATTTCAGCATAAATCTACTACATGACCAGGACCCACAAGTAACTGAATTCACAAACAATATGAGCAACTGCTCGTTGCTACCAACAATAACAAAACCTACAAGAATCTCCGAGACTAGTATCTCCTTATCAGACCACATCTGGACTAACAACATATCCCCTTTAAAATCAGGCATAATGACAGACACCACCACAGACCACTACCCTACCTTTCTCATAACCAACCTAGGTAAATTGCCCCAAGACACTACTAAAGTTACCTTAAGACTACATAACGAGACAGCTGTTAATAACTTTATAACAGCTATGAATAACAAATAACTTACCACCTTTTATGTACAAAAAAGCGTCACAAGTAATGTCACCAATAATTGCACACTCTTTAACAAATCCATCGAATCCTCCACCTTCCCAGCAATTCTCAAAATAGCGAAGGTCACCCTGATCCACGAAGGAGGTGATCAAGCGGACTTGAATAACTATAGACCAATTTCTAACTTACCTCTAATCTCTAAAATCTTTGAAAAATATAATTCATAGACAGATCTATTCCTACCTTGTCTCACACAACATACTAAACCCCTGTCAGTTTGGATTCAGGAATAATAAAAACACAAATGATACTATTATACACATGCCAGAACTAATATACATTGTTTTCGAGAAGAAAGAAGTCCCGCTGGGAATCTTCATTGATTTACGTAAAGCTTTTGATACCGTCGACCATGATTTGCTGCACATTAAATTAACACACTCAACTACCTAAAGTCATACCATAGTAACAGAAGACAATATGTGTATACAAATGGAACAAACTCTTCCACTCAACCAATCACAGTCGGTGATCCACAAGGAAGCATCCTTGGCCCTCTCCTCTTTCTCATTTACATCAGTGACCTACCGAATGCATCACAATTACTCAAACCCATATTATTTGCAGATGACACTATATACGTCTTCTCTCACCCAAACCCAGTCGTACTGGCCAACACTGTTAATGCCGAATTGCATGAAAATATCTACCTGGATGATGACTAATAAGCTTACCCTCAATACTGACAAAACCTATTTCATTCAGTTTGAAAACAGAGCTGCAAATGTCTCACTTAACATACTGCTAAACGGATTACCCATCACAAGACTCACAGAGGGAAAATTCCTAGGAATCCACCTTGACAGTAGCCTCAAATTCCAGACACACACAACAAATTTCCAAGAAAATCTCTAAGACAGTAGCTATACTATCAAAGATATGGTATTATGTTCCGCAATCAGCTCTCCTTGCACTGTATCATTCACTCATCTACCCTTATCTCACATATGGGATTTGTGCATGGGGATCAACAACACTAAATCACCGAAGGCCACTAATAACTCAGCAAAAGGCTGCAGTCAGAATAACAAATTCCCACTCCCGACAGCATACTCCACCAATATTCAAAAGTCTATAACTGCTCACCGTAAAGAACATCCATACTTACTCATGCGCATACTACATACATAGACTACACTCAAACATAAACCCTCCACTCAAGCTTCTCCTCACCAACCTTAACAGGTCACACGACCATAACACAAGACACACATCTCTTTTTTGATGTACCCCGTGTCCATATCACACTGTGCACATAAAAGACCCCAAAATTTGGAATTCATTACCAGTAAATACTAAAATAACCCGGTCTGAACATCAGTTTAAGACTCTCTCAAAAATCACTTACTCACCCTAAACTAAATATTAAATATTTAACTTGACCAAAAATTCTCCCAATTACCTAAATCTTAAAACTTCAAAACGTGAAGCCCAAAGTTCATACACTGATTAAAACTACCTTGTAGTATACATACCTACCCAAAACATTACTGCCTTACACCCAACTGTAGCATTCTCATATTGTAAACTACTTTCAATAACTCACAATGTTATATTCCCATAATATAATTTCAATATTTACTAGTGAAACTATTGTAATTTGAGTAAAATTACTGTGTACTATAAATAAACAAGATGTACAACTTATACAAACTATGTTCGATTTCTTCAGTAATATATAAGTCTGTAAGCCATTAAATTAAGTCTGTCCATAATGCCAAGGCATGATAGTGGCTCTCTCTGCACTGCAGGAAATAAAATTTGATTGATTGATTGATCATGGAGAAGTAGACAAGACTTGACAGTTTACACCCTGTGTATCAACCAAGTTATTATCACTAGGTTTCGGGTTTACAACAAATACCCCTGGAAATCTGCATCGCTTAATTTCCAGTGTGACTGTCAGCATAATTATGTATATGAATGTCAAAGAATCCAGACATTTTCAGAATTTTTTTTTTTAATTGTTTCAGAAAAATGCAAATATTTAAACGATTACAGAAAAATCATTGACATGTTTTCTAACTTCACCATTCATAAATAGTTCATTACGCTGGTCCTAGTTCCTCAGCCCATTGCATACCTCTTAATCCTTCGACTACAGCCTAAGAGGATGGCTATCATAGATTTTAATGAGA